>NW_027019565.1:0-15102 GCF_013076305.1 Rhopilema esculentum
CATTGTAGTGGATCTATATACTGGCATCTTTATCCCGACTAAGGCAAAAACATACTTTGGATTTAACTTGGCTCCATCGGGATTGCCTTGGCACTAATTTCCCCTTGAGGGTTCATGTTAGTGACCATAGATATTAACTCCCTGGGATGAGACAAATGAAATTTGTATGAGACGACTTGCCTTTGGATTCGTGGTATTCTGTTAGCACCAAATGTTACAAAAGCACTCTCTGTGCATCATTTGTGCGCGGGATGGTATTTGGACATCTAACTTTGTAACGCTTTATCTTATTGGATTAATTATGAACCCTAATTAGCGGGTTCGCCATTTATTGGCTTCTATGAAAATTTAGATGCGAGAATAGATATTATTACATAGGGTGGGGTCGGTGATCGGCTAGAAACTCTATTTGGCCCTATTTAAATTTTTAAGAGTAATCTCCTTTACTGTCCAAGTTGTTTTAATTATTTAGTGGAGTTGATACTCCATCTATGATCTTCTGGCTTTCATCCTTACAGTTAGCGATCCGTTTGGTTCTAAATCGTGTTCCCACTTTTGATACGTTTGAACCATTGTTTGCCTTGGGTGGCAAAACCTATTATCTTGCTCTTCAGCATACGATGTGGGAAGACCTTTTTGCGGCACTATTCGAAGATTAAAAAATACAACACGTTTCTCATCATTGAGTATCTATTTTTACTGCTTACGAGAGAAAGGCATGTTGATATCTGCGAGTGGTGGAGCTCGGACCCTAAAGATTAGCAACCACCCACTGAATAAAAACAGAACCGTTTTTGTAGTTTTCGTGTGGAAAAAAAATCGACAACACATCACTTTTTCTATACATATAGTCGATGATATATTGCAATGATCTTTCCTTTTTGTTGTTGTTTATATCATGTTTAAAGTTTATTTTGCCTTGATCATCCTCGTGTAATTGCATTTCTTAATTACAAACTTTTCTATGTGATAGATTGGGGTGCAGTACCCATACGCTACTATTTAAGCAATCAAATATTCGTCATTGTTCTGAAGCAGTTACAGATAATTTTACCTTTGTTCTTCTTCTGTGTGACAACTTTCTAATCATTGTTCGTGAGGCAAATCAATATATGCTCGGGAAGAGGGATTTTTTCGACAGCCAAAACAACCTTATTATAATGCAATATGCTGGAATATCACTGATTTTCTTCCTTCTATGGAAATGTCTGTTCTCCTTTCTCTTCACTGTACTTCAAAGTAATTCTGCGGAGCATTCTTATACGCTGGAGCGCTATTCTTAACTCTTTACTCTGCTTATTCTAAGATATTTCTGACTAATTTAATTTAACAATTTGACAGAAAACCTGAATTAAAATCATTATCTTTACCTAGGCGATCTATTGTGTGCGTTAATTTTTTGTACCAGATAATCATTTATATGCAGACTCAAGAATCCTTCAAGGCGTGTGGCGGACGAGTGGGCGCTTTTTGCATTCTTAACTCGTGGTTTTCCCCTTCTCCATACTTCTGTGTATATTAGGGCGGTTTTAATCCAAACAGAGTGAATTAAACATTTCTCAAGAACGACGTTGGGTTTGTGAGCGACCGTCATATGAGAATCAGATTATTTCCGTCGAATCTAATGCAAGTCACATAAGTTCACATTTTTTGCAAAAGACCAAATACTTGGCTAATTTATTTAGTATGCTTCTAGTGTATACTGCCAGTAAACCTAAACTACTTCGTTTGTATTTCCGTTTGGTTATTATTATGCCGAAATTATACCTGCGATTGGAAATAATATACTATTCTCGCTCCGCCGTGTATTGTAGCTACATTTAGGTCTTTGATATATTTTGAATTAGAAAATCATAGAGACCTCGTGGGGGGTGTGTGAAATTTGAAAATTTTTTCCTGACTCACTCTATAAAACATTTCTATGTGATGTTTTTCCTGGTGTTAACACATCTGTTTCGTAGAAGTGCCTATTTGCGGCTAGAATAGCACAAGTCCACATATATATGTACCCCGACATCATTAGTTTTTTGGCCTTTCAAAATCTCTACTCGATATCTTCTTCTTCGTTGCGGTTATTTTGGTTTTTATCCATCTTACAGAATCTCGCCGATAGGAGAGACTTTATTCTGGAGCATTATAAATCTTGTGCAGGACACCATCCTTATTTTCTATTATTTGTGTATGTCATATCCATGAGTTGAGGGGGACATTGTCATATTGTCGTGCTCTCGGAAGGGACTCGCTAAGAACTTTTTCTAATTATTTTACACCCTGATGCTACTTGCGATTGGTCATAAAAAAGTTTATGCTGGAGATTTCTGTGTTTGGGGTAAAATTAACAAGACATGTCATGCTTCATAATAACTTAATCCTTTAAACGGAGGATTAATCCTCTTGGGCGACTGCCACATCAACTCTCTCTAACTGAGAGAAAATAATATATCATATGCAGAGGCTCTCTTTATATTCTCATTGTTCATTTAAACTTCTAATAGCTAGAATCCTCCACCTCCCCACCACCTACCATCACATCTTGTCTCAATGCTCCTTTCTTGCCCTCTTATAAAGATAAAGCCACGCACCCCACCGCCACCCACAAATTTAACGCGGCGCGTCCGGCGGCGCGGGCGAATTGCTGACCACAAGAACTACACCCTACACTTCCTTTTAGTAGGAATCAACTTAGCTACACAGTTTTAATGCGCATCTTGGGGTTTTTATGAGCACTGTCCTCCGAATAGAAAGATCTGCCGGCACGTCTTGCAACGGACTTTCCCTTGCTCATGGACTAGTATCTTGTAGTTTCGCAACCTAATCCCGTTTCCTAGTTTCAGCATCAATTCATCGCACCAACTTACGTCGCAAGAAGCAGGTGGTGCGGTTCCTTTTACGCTAGGCCACATAAGAATAAGTGACAAATAGGACCGTCCAGTTCCATCTCTTTTAGAAGAAGGACTCTGTGTGCTTGGCTGTTTCAAGAGAAAGTTCTCGGTGGTGGGGTGTTTTTTCTTTTGGCGCGGGCGCACAGACACTTTTCTTCAAATATTTTGTAGTTGCATTCCACTTGCTCTTCGATCTAAAGTCGTATGAAAAGGGAAAAGTCCCAGATACTTGATAAAAGTTTCTATTTCTACAAGAGATGACCCAATTGGTATAGCGTTTATCGATAACCGATTTGAATTTTATTGAGACGAGGATAGTTTACCACACTGTTTTTACCCCACAAAGTCTGAGCCACAACGTCGTTCATTTTAACTCTGTCGGTTTGTGATGCCCATTTACTTACATATTAAGAGCAAGTACATAGCTCCAATACCTTGGGTAGCTTATTCATAATTATTACTTTACTGCAAAGAGCATCTCTACATATTTTACTTGATTGCAGCAACTGATCCGCCCAATATGTCTTAGTCAACTTGTGAATTCGCTCAAACCTTGGGTGTTTAAATACATTCCATCTCATAACTTTATCGGAGAGGAAATTAATAAAACTTCATTATTACATTGGTCTTGTGAGGGTGCATTTTATACACTACTAAGCTTTACTTAGGGACTTCTTCTTCACACCCACTTTGATGTAGTGACTATTATCTTTTCCTCATGAGGCCAGTAATTCAATCATTAACTTCTTGTGTGACCAAGAATTTATGGAGAGGAGTCATATCATTGGCACATAAGGGCGAGCTACTTTTTTGCGAGAGCAAATGTCTGCTACAGGGCCGCGGGGGCGCCGAGTAAACATGTGTACCCAGCCCATCTCTGACATACAGGATGCCAACATCCTTATCATATTCAACAATACCCTATTCGCTATATCAGCTGCTTTCCCCAAAAGACCTCCTTCCATGATACAACCAATCATATACAACCACGAGTCTAATCTTCTCACCACACTTTTGTTTTGTTTGATTTTTTCTTTTCATTTTCCAACAATTCTTCCAACATTGTTTTTTTCCCCCTTTTTTTGAGTTTCTAAAGAAGTCAAAATTATTTTTTGGAAGTATGTAACTCAGATCAGTTATCTCCATTGGTTTAGGCCTCTGGGCCTTTTAACCCTTCTCGTTTTGCTTGGTACATTCTTTTATTTGGGCCATTCATTAATTTTTTTTTTTTTTTTTTAAAAGGTCTGTAGAAAACAAACACGGGAGAACCATCAAGCAAAGCAATAATCCGCACCATCTTTCGACTTTCCGCTCCCCAATTAACATTTGCCATATACGTGTCTTATTATTCGCAAGGTCTGCACCTGTTCACTTTTACCAACACATACCACTCACCCAAATTCTCCAGGGCTCAGACAATACAGGGGATATGCCTGCAACACATAATCCTCATGTCTTTTCAGTGAGTGCTTTGATCTTCTCTACTCTCTATTCAATTTACTACACTGATGGATGCTGTTGGAAATAGGCGGGTAAAATCCTACTAGATTGTTAGCACAATAATAAAACTTCAAAAGACAGACTATATCACAAAATTATATTCCAAAGTCGTCAAAATCACAGATATAAACATTTATCTATATACTCAAAAATTTGTATTGAACGTTTAATAAAAGATCTTTGTATATTACTCGCTTTTCATTCTCTGTGTCAAAAATGGCCCAAATCATCGATATAATTTTTCTTGTATTTGTGCTTGATGTCTTGATATGCTTGTAGTTTTACTTAGAATAGTATATTGCACAAAAAAATACAATTTTGACCTAGCTTTTATTCTTCCTTTATGATGTCAACTACTCGTCGGGGATTTATAGTGAATCACAAAATCAGCAACAATCCGATCTAATATTAGTACGCTACCATCATGGGACAGATAACGGTATTATCATTTATTTTATATAACATTTTTCATATTTCCCTCTACGAAAATCGCCTACGTGAATGATCTCGCTCGGAGCGCCAAATTGAATTCCTATTTGTTTCTCTTCCTTGTTTCCTTAAAAAAAAAAACCTTTGTTTTTTTTCCATTGAAAAGAACTTCACTGAACGCATACTGTTGAGTTCCTGAATGACACACAATTGAATCTTACATTCAATTCAACACATGTGTCGGTATACGGGCATTACTTCTCTACCCTACTTCTTCATGATAAGACAAACCTACACTAACCAGAGCAACAATCGAACCCAGAATGGGGGGGACCCTTATTCTAATAACTTCTTGATCCGTTCTGCACCATCATCAAACTAATATTACCATTCAAACTACCAGGGGCAGCCAGCCTGCGGATGGTCACCATACCATCGGGCTTCTCACGATACCCCGCCGTTCCGATCAATTGTCGCCTTCCGGTCGTTGAAACCTGCCTCACTCACCACGACTCTTTCTGATTATTCCATATAATGACGGCCTACCACCCTCCATCTGTCGCCACGCTGAGATCATAACAGCATCGAGTCTGCTCTACCTACTATACTTACCATACACAATAAATCTCTACTTCATTAATTCGTATCAACCTTCTTGACAGTCCTTTGTTGCACTCTTTGTATTTTCTGTGCCTTTAAACCTAAAAATACGCCATCGCATCGTTAACACGATCAAGCTTTCTTCGCTACGGCTTTGGCAGCCACTCCTACCATTTGCAGATCCTATTCTATTGGCTGTTTTTGTGTACAACAACCATAAGGCTTCAACCTTGCTTATGGGCCAACAACTCCACTACTAAGCCAAGAAGAGTACACTAACCAAATATCATAGAAAACGCTTACTAAACACTGAAGAGGATATGACAGGTCGAGCGGGTATTGCATTTTTCTTTCTTTTTTTCTTCCATTTTTTTTTTTTTCTTTTTGCCATTTCAAAATCTAATCATTTCAAATATGATCTCGAAAATGCTACCTTATATCGTTCACCGTCGCGCGGGGGACTTACAAGGGAGATGCTTCTCACTTCCTTTCTGGATCCACAGACACAAACACTTTTTTCCTCTTTACAAACTGGTAAAAGGATAATTTGGGACACTCGAATTACTTTTGTGTCTTGAGAAGGTTGGCTATCTCGCGGGCCTTGGAGAGGGGCCTAATTCTTGGGATTTTAGCGTTTTTCTTTTCCAACCTAATTATCTGCTCTCGTCATTTTTCCTTCTTGTCGGGAACATTTAATTTTACTTTTTTTACTGAATCCTTCTTTGGGTTCTTTTAGAATAACTCGTCGCGCCCCGAATAATATTCTTCGTTATTTGGTGTTATGGGGGCCGGCGCCGGGCCAGGGATTTGGGCCTTTTAAGGGGGATTTCAACCCCGCTGGCGGCGGCGTAGAACCCGTTAAAACGCTAAGGGGGGGGACCTTAGATAGAGGACGTGGAGAGACGAAGGGACAGTCGACCCCATCGGATAGTAGGCGAGGCGATCCCGTAATGAAAGACGCCCATATTGGTTTTTTCAATAACGCCCTAGGGGCGGACTCCCACACCACGGCACATCGATTCTTTATATATATTTTAGCTTCTTTCTGCCGTCTATTTTGGTATTGTTTTTTCCGATAGAGGAGATAAAATAACTCCAGCGAACATCCCGTGGACGAACGTGAGCTGTTTATTAAAAAAACAAAATCTTTTATTTTAAAAAATATTTGGTTTGGTGCCTTTCTTATTGCCCTTTAAAACCATTACCCCCCTGTCTTCACTTGATTTGTTTCTTTAACAACTACTTCCCCTTTTCGCTCCAAGGCGATTTCTATTACTAATCCATCGCTCGCCCTCTCCCCTGAGCGCCCCCCTCTCCGCTTCTAGCGTTGTCTCCAATTTAGGTTTTAGATTAACGGCCCCGGTCGCAGCGGCGATTTTAACTCTGGCGATTGATTTTGGGGCTTCTTTGTTTTTTTTTTCCTCCTTGCCTTTTGTGCTTTTTAAACCACCCAAGAATAAAATGGCTCTGTTCTCTACCTCTCAAGATAAATATGTGTGTGGGTGGGCGGTATTACACAACATAGTTAAAACAAAAATCGTGCCCACCCACTAGGGATAGTTATAAATTAGGGAAAAAAAAAAATATTGGCGCCGCCACAACCACTTTTTAAAAAAAACCAATAATGGGTTTGTTTTGGTGGTCGTTATCTAAGGATATTCCCATCCAAAACTAGAACCCAATTTTTGGGGCTTTTTTGAATGTTGGCCCTTCTTTTGTTAATTTTTGTGCCACAGGGTCCATGAGGGGGGTGCTCTTAGTGTAATAATTTAATATTATCTGGAGCCTATGATTCTTTTGTTGAGGGAGGGCCACTCGAGAGAAAGGGGTAGTGGGGATTATATATATATTGTTTAGTGATAGATAATAGTCTCGTGTATAATATGTGCAGATATCAATTCCCGAGGAGGGGGGCGGCCTTTTGCTCGAGCAGACCTCATGTATCCTTTCCATTGTTGCGGGATTTACGGTGGCGCCAATTCACATTACCTCCACGTTGGTGTGAGCTAAACATTTGGATGGATGCCTAAAATATTGAAAATTGATTGATCATTCAAACGGAAGAAGTTACTGTGTGAAAATTGATTTCTTGGCAGGGCAAACTATGCTGTTTCGGGAAGTTGAGGAATGGATATTCCTCGTGTATATTTTTACTGGGTGCGTGTCGCCTAATATATAGGTTCTTGCTCTCTACATATCATGTGTATTCGGAAGCGAATGAACAACGTAGAGAACTTACAAAAAATAATATCTATTAGAAAACGTGTTCCGGTCTGTGCAGGAGTAATAAGTCTGGGGTATCGAATTTTCATTTCATCGCCAAAGGATGTTGAGTCTCGAATTTTTGGAATTTTGGAGGGGTTTTATTTTTTTGTGCAAACGGGGAGTTTTCCCCTTATATTTAGGCTCTGAGGCAGATTCTGAGCGACTTAGTTTTCGCTGATGCATCTAAAGGATTCAGTGAGTGTTGGTATGAAAAAAAAATCATGTTAAAAATTCCAGACAAAAATATAGTAAGATAGCATATACCCTTTGGAAAGAGGGAGGAAATAAGCACTATTATCAGAGATATTTTGAACAGTGCATGTGATCTACGGGGGTGATGAAGGCTGTCGGGAAGAGAATGACATGCGCCACAAAACAAAGCTAGTGTGGTTATTATTCCTTGCCCTAAGTTAATTTTTTGTCCAAAGTGAGGACCAAATTTTTCTAGATAATCATATGCGTATAAGATTAAAGTCAACTAAAGTTTTTGTTAATTTCACAGAGTATAGCACAGTTTTTGTATTACCTATATGAAGAATGATAAGATATATACAACTAAACAGAGATAAAGAACGCGCCGATATAAGAGTGTTAATTAAATTTGTTTTTGAGAAACTAGTAGTATTCATATTTAGTGTCAGCGGTGGGTTTGTGTCCATTGGAGAAGACTAGTGCGACCTTAACAATTCTGCAAAATTGTTTGCTGTCAGTTATTTATGATACTTATGTAGTGTGCCTAAGTTAGATCAGTAAATAGCCATAAATAGCGAAATCAAAGCCCTAAAGCTATGTATATTGAGTATAATGTTAATATTTCGTACATAGTATGCTCACAAAAATCACTACATCCTCAATACAGTGTGACTAAGACAATAGGAAAGCTCACTGAACAAGTCAGACCTTTCAGAGCTCATAGGAAGACAGCTATAGATAAGTATAAAATGTTTGGCTTTAAACTTTATTTGTAGGTTCATCGCTGAGGCGAGCGTGAAAGAAGTGCTTTCTACTCAGAACCTAGAAATAAAGACCCATAAGCCTAAATAAAATTATCTTCAGCACCACTAAGTCCCTACGGTCGAGTACTTATAGGACCTTAGACATCAGAGAGGAATCATAGTCGACAGACTTACGCCACAAAAAATGTGGAGAGAGTGGACATGAAGAAGGCAGACGAGTAAGGGGAGAGCGTTGGTAGTTCAGATACACCGAAGAAGACATTGAAATAAGATAGGAATATATGAGGAAACCACATATTGACTATTATACATATATGGGTGCTCCACAAAGGCACCCCCACCAGCGGCGAAAGACCACCGGCCACACCTTAGGATTATTCAACGTAGTAGTGAGCCCAGTTCTACAGTGCGACAAGTCAGTGAATTAGTACCTCGATGTATGAAATTATCTTAGACTCTCTTTTCTTATTAGTGTCCGCTCAAACCTCTGTCGCCAGCAAGCCTGTTATTAGAGACCATTTAGTTTCTATTATTTACCTATGTAAGTAAAAAATAGCCTGCGTTACAGACGACCAAAATAAATATGACTTCAGACCTTGTACAGTTTTGTGTGATCACAAAAGCCTACATCCTAATCCACCAATAGTCACACACAAACAATCACTATCACTCGACACATCAATAATGCTTCTTGCAATTTCGCATTCTTTAATGAGGGAACTCTAGCAACTTATGAAGAGTGTGTGCGTGACATAGAAGTAATACTTTTCTCTTCCCATTCTTTAGGCACACAGAGAGACCAGTTGAAACATGAGGAGAGGGGATTGACAGTGGGGTCGATAGCATAAGTTCTATAAGACAATATATAGGAAGATATTTAATAAGACAACACTAGCAAATCCATTGATACTAAATAGATCACAAAGTCAGGGGCACGACTTTGGTTGAAGCAAAAGACAGACAGAATAGCTGGAAATATATGATAAAGAGTATTATGTGCACTGAAAAAGTTACTAAGAAGTACTCACAAGCAAGATAACCAACGAACAATGATCTTTACTTCTTACAAGGATAGGTGCAGTGTCAATTGAGATCATGTAGTGCGTAATGATAATAGCAGTCTTGAACACAAATAGATCCTAAGATTCAGAACTCAGTTTGTCGGACAACACAGGAGGTACTTTGATAGCGATGGGGATAAATTCTCTCGAAGAGAATTCACACGTTAATCACAATAACAAATATATAGAATAAAAACTTTTAAATTTCTCGCATTTTAACAGTTTCATGCATGTTCGCGTCAGAAGGGGATTATCGATATCAGTACCATAAACGAGCAACACTACGAAATAAGCTTTCTCCGCACAAAATACCACACGAATAGCATACCTAGTACTCCGTCACATAAACAAAACAGGCATTCCAATTTTTTGCTACTGAGAGATAGTTAACACGTCAACTACACCAACTAAGAAACTCACGCGACTCAAACTCAATACTCTTCAAACGGACGCTATCCACCGACGATGAGCCAAATAAGACTAACTAGCACGAGATGAGGCAGGTAAAGAAATATTCAAACTGGACTCCGAGAAGCACGACCTTATTAAGTCAATCCGACCGAGAGTAACGCGTAACCAGCTCAGCACCAGCCACCGAAGAGCAGCGCGCAACTGAACTCCTTCTATCAAGAAGACCTCGTAAGAACTCACTGCGAAACCGCACGGAGCATCGACAAATACGACAACCGGGTAACTTATACAATATACCACAAACGAATATAGATATATAAAAAGGTTAATGTGTATTTGATAACACAGCCTAGTACTTATTCCCATGTTAAGACAATCAGAAGGAAGGGAGTCGGAGAGGGGCTATCATTATCTCAAAATTCTTATCCCACCGATTTCCATGATACTTTCAAAAATATAGAGAGTTCGTTTTGCAGGAGTGCGAGAAAGCGTCGGGTGTGTTGATATGTGTAATGTCTTTAGTTATACGACCATAATCGCAAAGGTAATTGAGTCGACGTTATTCAAGTAAGTGTTTAATTGAAGCAAAAGCATATCGACAACGAAAAACGTCTACAGCCTTATAGGTGCAACCAAGGTGCGAGATATCAGTGACTCATTTTCTGAGCTCCTTATTTTTTGCGCTCGAGCATATAGCTAAATGTGTCAGATCTGTCTTGACTCACTTGTGGGATACATTCATAATGCGCATGTTCATGCGCAAGTAATATACTAAAGTATTCAAATGACTCGCTAAAAATAGATGAAATTAGTTGTGTTACTCAACTATGAAGACATATCACTTTTGTCTCTTTAGTGATTATATTTGTCTATATAGTTATCTAAAGAGAATTCATCAACCAGACTACGTATTCAAAAAATAGGAGGGTTGTGCGAAGTGAGGGAGGGCAGCAAATTTTTATGCAGGACAAGCTTTTTATGCTCCACCTAAGCGAGATATGCAAGCGGCTAACGCAGGAGTTTCCGGGTGTGGTACTTGTGCGACTTTTGATTTGTTTCTAGCTACTTTCTATATCAAACATTTAGACTATATAGACCAATTACACATATACGAAACCTCTGAGGAAAACTCACCAAGAAAGAAGAACTCCTGTCCTTTGTCTCGATGGAACAAACCACTCTTCTCACTGAATTCATAGTTCAAGTTTCATATCTCTATTTCACACAGGTGTGACAGGAAAAGCCTCCTCTATATCATTAATAAGTCTATTAGTAACTATGGCAGGCTGGTGGAATTACCAGCAACTCATAACTATATCACTCATATAAAAGAATTTAATCTAGATTGCGCGTTACATCCTACGATAGGTAGCGGTGTCGAGACTCTCAATCTATCCGTGTGACTCGGAGAGAGACAAGCAAGCATGGAACAAATCTCTTATGTCATGTTGTGACTAGTGCATTACACATGACTATAAGACTCTCACGGGACCCAAGGACTATACTCTTATAAGATGATTACATGCGACAGGAGAGAGCAGGGAAAACTTATCCGCGCGATTTTGTGTCCGACACTTAGAAGTTTCACTATGGTATTTTCGTGATTGTCTGACGCAGAAATTAGGTACATTTCACAGTGTGAGAGCAATCTAGCATAATATCTCGACAACATAGAAAAAACTCGATTTATCAGCACAGAGGAGGGCCGGTTACACGCGAAGATGTAAGGACTCAGGGGGAGATGGTGGTGACGTATAAAAAATTGCAGTTTAACACAAAACTGTGAGTGGCCTTAGCAACTTTCTTATACGTTTTTCAATTACAGATATTATAGCGACTGACTGACGTATTAATTGTTCATTCTGTGATATTACTTACATCGTGTCCTACACCAACTTATACCAAGTTTTATCACCGTATAGTAATATTAAGTAAGAATGATATCAGATGACAGTGTGTGGCATCAGCAGGCTGCGAATGTTACTCCTCAAGATAATGTCTATTCCATAAATCTCCAGTATACACTATTAAAAAAATAGAGGCAATCTCAACGAAAAAGGATACGAGTGCTCAGAAGTAGTGTAGTATATTTTAAATCTAGCAGCAAGACATGATGAATACAGAGAATGAGTCATAATACAGATTTTTCTCACACCCAATCACCACGAGCCAATATTATTTGACACGATGAGTATCCTCTGGCATTCTATATAGGAGGTACCTAATATAATTATAAAAAGACCTAACCACCGCAATCAATCTCTGCCCACAGATAATAGCCAAGAAAAAATAAACTATGCACACAAACTAATTGCTCCACTACATAACACCAACAATACACTAAAATGAAGGCCATTTAGATGAAAACATGAGCATATTGGATGGTATACTATATTGTAGTGTTATAATATTAATTTTATAGCCATATGGCGTTAAGAATACAACATGAACGCTCGCGAAAACTTGTATAAACCTCTCCAGACATGACAATGTCAAAGTAAATACAGTGATCCTTAATACAGATCAATAATTCGTGTAGAACACCATTGAATTTAAGGGGGCGCAGGTTGTGTATATAGCAAAGATGTACCCTCAGACGGGAACTTGGAGCATCATCAAGTATGTCTATTTTAGACATAATCTATAGGACCAAATATCCAAACAATAGGATTCAGTTTACTAAGAATATACACTCATAATAACATAACAGATTCATATTTTTATACTCCTTAGTGTGTATTTGTTTGTATACTAAGATCAAAACTACGTCAACACACCAAGAACAAAGCAATACAATCAAATTATAGTCATTGATTACAGATGATTATTCTTATTCGTTTAATGAGATATACGATGTCTATCGAAATTAAATTTTGTGCTGAACAATTATGAAAAGAGGTATTTCGGAGATATCATTTCTAACAGATTCCAAACAATTTGCCAGGAGGGGTACGCGTGTGCACTTAATCAAATCATAGGGAGATCAAGCCTAAGAAATTGTCTACCGCCCATAAATTACTTCCAGTGAATCGTCTTATTTACTGACTCGAGATCCGTGGTTAAATCTATATTCAACAGATCACTCAAAAAGGCAAATCAATGTGCACACGCAGAAGGAAAAGATTGGAGAGAAGAGCTGAACAAGTTTCTACTTCTCTACAGAACAACCCCACATGCAACAACAGGACAGTGCCCAGCTACAGTATTTTTTGGACGTGGTATCAAGAATGACATACCAGAATATGCAAAGGATGAATCACAAGACACAGAATTAGATAGGAAAGACAGAGAAAAGAAAGGAAAAATGAAAAATTACACAGACATCAAAAGGAATGCAAAAGACAGTGAAATTCAGGAACAAGACACAGTGCTAGTAAAGAATCTCTGGAAAAATGACAAATTATCTCCAAATTGGTTAAATGAGAAATTCAAAGTCATCAAAATCTACAGGAAAAGTGCTTTACTAGAGAATGAAAGAGGAAACAAATTTTACAGGAACAAAGCTCATCTCAAGAAATACAATGAGAGTGAATCAAACAGACAAGCAGTACCTCAAAAGGAGAACACACACAACACAGATGAAGAGGAAGACATCTTAGCAGAGGAACTCTTAATTGACAATGCGCAAAATGTCGCAAGGCCAACGCGTTCCGAGCGCAGACCGAATAGAGCAATCACTAATGCTAATGACGCCAATAACACTCCACACTTAAATGAAAACAATAATTCTAGTTTGCATGAAAGTGATAATGCTGACATGCATCAAAATAGTGAAAATAGGTTTAAGGAAGGAATTGTCGAGGATCATTGGAATAAACAAAGCAATGAAGACATACAAGAAGATATTGGCAACAGAACACCAGTTTTTGTACCAGATTCTGTTCCAACAGCCATTCAAGAACAAGTACAAGTGAAGAAATTTCCAAAAAGAAGGAGTCGTAAGAAGAAAAACTGAATAAAAAGGACAGACAGGAGGTTGTATATATTTATATTGATTGACTTTGCACAAGTTGATTGAGCAACACATTGGAGTTCTACTAGTTATGTTCATTATAATCAAGAAGCTGGAACTTTGAAGATTATATATTTGTTTTGTTGATGGATGAATATCACATATACTTTTGCTGACACTGAAGAACAATCATCTACGCTGAAGGACTAAAGCTGAAGAACATTGTTTATATTAATTGTTTGTTTGGTTACGTTTACAAAACTCATATAGAAACCCTAGAGGACAATTTCAAGAAAAGGGAGAATGTAATGTATTAGGCATAAACCATTTTATATTAGCCTCGGATTGGAGTTGATAGAGGAGATTAGATCAGGGTCGGAGTGAAAACATGGCGTCTTGTCTCGTGTGCTCTCTAGGTCTAGCGTTAGGTCGCAGCGGATCTTAGGCATCGCGCGCGCATACACAACAGACAGCAAGGAACATATCAGGATATTTAGAACAGTCCATTATTTTCCAAAAATTTAAATTTGGAAATCTGACCGTGGCACGTGCCACCGGTGCCACCGTCTGAATCCGCCCCTGAAATGAAGTTGCAGCTTGAGAGGCTTTTAGGGCATATCTCAATTCAATTTTCGATTATGTTTTTCGTATCTCAATTGAATCAAATGGTATTTTGAAAAAAGCGATAAATCTTGGGGCAAGCAAACACTTGTCAAATTAGTATAGGCTAACCATCGACTTAAGCCTTGGCCAAACTGGGCAACATTGTTTAAATCAACTTCGAAGCTTAAATTTTGACAGGCCATTTTTATTGAATCGAGTTGAGGATATTGTTTTGCAATACAACACTGCGCATGTTGATTTTTTCTCAGATGGTAAATTGAGGTGAATTGTTGCCCGACAATGTGGCCAAACTGGACAACATAGGGCTGAGCAACAAATGTTGCTGAAAAATGTTTAAGCATGTTCAAACATTCGAGCAACAAATTTCTTAATGAATTTGTCGGCCGACATGGTGGCCAAACTGGACAACATTTGAGCAACAT
>NW_027019566.1:0-15057 GCF_013076305.1 Rhopilema esculentum
TTTTTGAATATTAACTTTTTTTCACATAAAGATGTTTTATTTTTTTCTCTCGAATATCAACTCTCTGTAGGACGTGTCTTTAGTATTTATTTCGTTAACGCCAACACACATTTTCGTGTTTTATGTCTTTAATCTCGGTGGTGAATATTTTTGGGACTCTAATTCTGAAGATAATAGTGGACCTCTATTCTTTTATTTTCGAAAAATAATTTCATGTGATCCCCATTGGACCTTGCAAAAAAATGGTGATTACCGATCTGACAATATTTTGTTCGAAAATTTTTCATTATTTTCTCGAAAACAATCTCAGAAAGTCTTAATATTAGATTAAGCGAACACCATTTTATGCTTCTAGTTTTTCATTTGTTGATATTAATTGTCGGCTAATTTATATATATGGAATTGAAGCGATCTTAGTCTAGCATTTTGAAAATTTTCAAGACTCGGACCTGCAAAAACGGTTACAAACATGAGTATTCTTTTCAAAATTTTTTTTTTTCTTTCTACTAAACACAACTCAGACATAATGTCACTCTCAAATTTACTATGGACGACAACCATTCAGTGTATCAGTTTGATAGTGAACACTGGTGGCTGTTGCTCTAACATAACTCGACTGGCAATCAATAGGAAACACATTGTATCCTTCCTTTGATAAAAATTTCATTTGACCTTCGCGGGACCATAAGCAAAACAAAAGTTATCAAATTTAGTATGTGACCAAAAATCTTTATTCTAGAGAATTTTTTTTTTTCTCGTACGTAAAGCTCTATAATAAATTTTCACAACCTCGTGAGGAAAAGTGCTTGATTATCTCTTTGTGTGACTGCAAACTCATTTCGGGTAGTTTTGGCGCGAATTTTAGCAACTTCATGTTAATACTGGTATGAGTTGGATAGCTTAGTCATTTGGTGGTTTACTAAATTTTCTATCCGACCCTCGCAACCTAGCAACCAGTAAGATGGTTTTTCAAAAATATTGTATAAGAAAATTTTTGCACATATTTTTTTATTTCTCGGAAAAGCATAATTTTAGAGATTCCGTGCAGTTATCTCTCATTTTACGAGTGTGAATAATGTACAGACCTGAACACTCATCCGATTATCTGTTGATTTTGAAGTTTTCGGTGGTTTGTATGCCATATCTGGTTGCAAATAAACATTATGGAAATGTAGACCTATTTCATTTTGAAAAATTTTGTTATATGAAATTATTCAGCACACCGGACTAATTCTGGACAAATAAACCTATAGTTCAAATAAATATTGGCAAAATTTTTGATTCAGCAAATGTTATTGACTTTATTATATTCCTCGCATCAAACAACTACGATTATAAGTCTGAACTTACTAATTGCCTTATACTATTACACATTCGGGAGACATCTCAATTATGGTGGGCTTTTGTAGAAATTTATTGAAGCAATCTATGACTTACGTTGAAAAAGTATGTGGCTTTATTGGCTAGTTATTTGAATAAGTTTGAATGACTGACAAGTAGAAATATCTCTGCATGACTAATAAAGTTGCAAAATCTACAAATATTTGTCGGTCAAAAAATTTTTCAATTGATTTCCATTTTTTTCTCGATAACAAATTCTGCAAAGGGAAAGTTCCTTATAGTATCCTTATGCTGATTGGTTAGTTTAGAACAAGGCAGTGAAAATTTTCGGCTTTTTCCCAAAGAGTGGAAGTCACTTTATTCTTAAAAAAAATCCCACGTGGTTTTTCTATGGTGCCTTTTTCTTTTGGACTCTTTCTAGCAATATATCTGTGGATATGGATGCTCTGTAGTTAAAGTTTTTATAGGAAAAATATCTTGAAAATACAATTAAAAAGATTTTTTTGTTTGTTCTTTTGATGGACAATTGACTCGCGTACCTTCAACCATGATAAGCGTTCTCATACAATTTTGTACAACAAAATGTCTCGATTGTCATATTTTTTTTGATTATTTTACTTTTTGCTTGAAATTTATCAACAAATGTTTGACCATGCTTTCAAACGAGAATACAGTTCATGAAATTATTTTCATTTGACGTATGTGATATCTGACACCATTCAGGTAGTTATTGGACACGAAGGGTATTTCTTGTGCACACTCTAATTAGCCTGAAATAGAATAAATTTATCATCTTGTTATAAAATTACATGACCCTTTTAGGACCTGCAGTAGAAATAGTTTCAGAAAAAATATAAATTTTTTTCATTAACAATATTATTATTTTTGCATGCTCGAGCAACCTCGGGATGTCGCATTAATATGGTTAGTCGTATCAGAGTAGCTTATCAGTTCTGTGAGGCTTAGTTTTTGTTTTGGTGGCGATATATATGTAATAGGTTCATTTATTATAAGCTGAGAATCTCGCATCTGAATTATAGTTACATATCTTTCAATTCATATCACATTTTCGATGACACCGATCCTGACGAAAAAACAAGTTAAATGAATATAATTGATACAATTATTTTTCAGTAAATTTCTTTGATCATTCGAATATTTCCAAACACCATAGATATTAAGTTGAGTTTGCTTTTGTTTCTACACTTTTACAAACATCAGATAATTTGTTATTACAGTAACGGGTTATACATTTAGGACAACCACCAATATTCGGGTAGTATTTTTTGGTGTGTGATGATTAATTTAAATGGTATCCATAAGGACTTTTCCACATCATATTTACTGGTGAGAACAGATTCTTATACTTTGAATTAGAAATGTTCATGACCGGACCTGCAAAATGGTTTTCTAAATAAATTTATAATATTATTTTCAAAATTTTTTATTTACTTCAGAAATTAACTCAAATCCTAGGAAATCTTATAATCTACTTTATCGTAAACAACCATTTCGTGTTAGTATTTGTTTACTGATAATTATTTGGCTCATAATTACGGAAATGGGTGGATATTTAGTCATTTTGAAACAAATAAGACTTCTAAGACCATCCGACAGACCATGCTCTCTATAAAACAGTTCAAAAAATTGAAATCTTTACATTAAAATATTGATAATTTTATTCATTCTCTAACAACAGGCACCAGAAGTCATGTAATTGAATTACGAGTAAAACCTAATCTTCGGTAGTTTGTGGTGTATTTTTGCTCAAACTGGAATGAGGGACTTAGTCATTTTTTCAAAAAATTTCATGACCCGGACCTGCAAAAAAAAGATCAAAAACTTGAAATTTTCAAAATTTTTTATTTTCCTCGAACAACCAAGGAGAAGTCTTAATTTACGTTGACGAAACCAGTGTCGGGTTTTTGATATATATACATTTATATTTTAGGTTGAATATTCTATAATTATCTTGGTAGTATACTTTGGTGAAGGAAATAATTAGTCAATTTTTTAATATAAAAATTTTTAATCTTATGAACCCTGGCAACGCCTTGTGTGGCAGAAAATGTTTGATACTAAAAATTTGGATACATTTTTCGCTAAATAAATAACAAAACTAAATTTTTTTTTTTTTCTCTCTACTAGACATTCTCCAGGATATAGTGACTCTTATTTTAGCGTGGTTACGAAAACCTACCTCGAGCTATACAGAGAGATAGTTTTGATTAATTTGTTGCGATATTTTTGGCTCAAATATGAAATGAGAAAATTAGTCTTTTTTTAAAAAATTTCATGACCTGGACCTTGCAAAAATGGTTTCTAAAATAATTGAAAACTTTTTATACAAAATGTTTTCTATTTCCTCGCAGCAACCTAGGAAAGTCTTATTAAGTTACGAACACCATTTCGGGTATGTTTTGGTGTATGGATCACAACTGAAAATGAGGACTTATCATTTTTGAAAAAAATTTCATGCGCGGACCTGCAAAAAACAGTTCAGATAATAAATTTGAATAAAATTTCTTCAAAACTCTTTTTTCCATCAAGAATCAATACAAGAAAGTGATATAATTTACGTTTTGTAACAGGTTTCGAGGCTAGTATTTGGTGAATATTTGGCTCAAATGACTGGAAATGAGAACTTATCATTTTTGAAAAATTTCATGACCCCCTGACCTGCAAAAAAGTTTCAGAAAAAATTGAAAATTTTTTTCAAAATTTTTTTTTTCTCGAAACAAACACCCAAGAAAGCTTAATATTCCTCCGAAACACCGTTCGGAGTGTTTTCTGTATTTTTGGCCTTTCCAGAATTACTGACGAATGAGAAAATTAGTCATTTTTGTTAAAACTTTCATGGACCCTGGACCTGGGCTAAAAAGTTCAAAAATTGAAAATTTTTCAAAATATATTTTTTTTCTTCGAAGCGAACGCGAGAAAAGGTCTTTAATTTACGTTACGACACCGATTTCGGTAGTTTTGATGTGAATTTTTGGCTCAATACTGGAAATGAGTTATTGTCATTTTTGAAAAATTTCATGACCCCGGACCTGAAAAGTTCAAAACATTGAAAATTTTTTCAAAAATTTTTTTTCCGGAACAACCAGAAGTGCTTTAATTTTACAGATTACGAAACCACCATGGTTCGGGTCTTTGATGTTATTTTATTGGCCATCAATTCTGGAAATGAGAACTAATTAGTCATATTTTAAAAGATTTCATTTGACTCGGAGACCATAGTGCCATAAAGTTTCAAAAAATAAAAATTTTTCAAATTCTTTTTTATCCTCGAAACAGCAGGAAGTCTTATTTACGTTGACGACACCCATTCAGGTATTTTGGTTGAATGTTGGCTCAAATACTGGAAATGGAACTAGTCCTTTTTTGAAATTTAATGACCCCGGACCTGCAAATAAGTTCAAAAAATTGAAAAAAATTTTTCAAAAATATTTCTTATATTCTCGAAACAACCGGGAAAAGTCATTAATTGAACTTACGAACACCATTTCGGTTTTTGGTGAATTTTTGGCTCAAAATACTGGAAATGAGGACTAGTACAATATTTGAAAAATTTCATGACCCATAACCGTGTCAAAGTTCAAAAGAATTGAAAATATTTCAAATTTTTTTTTCCTGCGAAACAACCAAGAAGGTCTTAATTTACGTTACGTGAGTGAACCATTTCGGGTATGATTTGTGGGTTTATTTTTTGGCTTCATCAATATGCTGGAAAATTGAGGACTTAGTCTTTTTTTCGATAAAAAATATTCATGACCCCAGACCTGCAAAAAAAGTTCAAAATTGAAAAATTTCAAAATTTTTTTATTTTCCTCAAACAACCCAGAAATTCTTAATTTACGTGACCGAACACCAATTCAGGTAGTTTTGTGTCATTTTTGGCTCAAATTACTGGAATGAGAACTTAGTCATTTTGAAAATTTATATAAATAGGACCTTTTAGAGGTTCAAAAAATGAGAAAGTATTTTCAAAATGTTTTTTTTTGCCTTGAACACAAACCATAGTAAAGGTCTTTATTACGTTACGAACACTAATTTCGGGTGTTTTTTGTGAATTTCTTAGGCTCACAATACTGTTTGGTAATGAGTGACCTTAGTAACATTTTTGAAAGGAAATTTCTATACACGCCGGATCCTCAAAAAAGTTCAAAATTGAAAATTTTTCCAAATCTTTTTTCTCGAAACATAGAACAAGTAAAGTTCTGTAATTTACGTTTATTGAACACCATTTCGGGTAGTTTTGGGGCAATCTCTTGGCTCAAATACCTGTGGATATGAGAACTTTAGTCATTATTTGAAAACTTTCATGACCTCATTCCTGTAATAACAAGTCAACATAATATTTGTAAAACTTTTTCCAAATTTTTTTTCCTCGAAACTAAACCCTCAAGAAAGTCTTAATCCCGTTGACGTCATCAAGTTCGGGTAGTTTTGGTGAATTTTTGGGTCTCAATACTGGATATGATTTGGGACTTTGAGGTGCAATTTTTGAGAAAAATTTCATGACCCCGGACCTTGCCAAGCGGAAATAAAGTTCAAAGATGAAAATTTCTCTCCACACATTGTTGTTTTACGATCGGAAACAGCCAGGGTAAGTATCTTTAATTTGATCGTTACGCAACACCATGGTCGGCCAGTAAGTTATTTGGGATATTGTTATTATTGGACGTACAATACTGAAAAAGATGGAACACTCTAGATACACTTTATATTTTAAAAATTTTCATGTACCCGCGGACTCTACGCAAATAAAGTTCGAAAAATATATCTTATAAAACTTATTATGTCAATAGTACTTTATATGTATACTCGATAGAACAACCAACTGCAAAGTCTTAATGACGTTTTAACACCATTTCGGGTATGTTTGCTAGGTGTGATGAAATTTTGGCTCAAAATACTCGGAAATGCAGGAACCTTAGTGATATTTTGAAAGAATGTTCATGACCAGTACCTGCCAAAAAAAGTTTCTAAATATGAATAATTTTTTCAAATAATCCTTTTAATTTTCTCTTCTCAAATAACAAACCCAGAAATTCTTTAATTTTACGTACGTCAAACACACATTTAAGGTGTGTTAGTTTTTGTTTATTTTATGGCTACCCAGAAATTCGGAAAATGAGTAACTTAGTCACTTTTTGAAAAAAGGTTTCACATAACACTTGTTACGAGTACCTGAGCCATAAAGCAGTTTTCAACAAAATTGAAAGGGTTTTATTCAAGCAAAATGTTTTTTATGTTCCTTGATGTTGATAACAACCACATGGAAAGTACCTTTATTTGACGGTTTACGAGAACAGCCATATTCAGGAGGTACTCTTAGGTGGTGAATTTTTAGTCTCATAGAATATAGGGAAAAAATGAGGAGCTTAGTCATTGAGTTAGAAATCAAAATCAGCACAGCATGAACATGACCCCGTGTTACCTTGTCAATTTAAATAAGTGCTAAACAATCTGGCTTTAAAATGTATTTCAAAAATTTTTTTTATCCTCGAAGCACAATACATAGAATAAACGTTTACTAATATTGATAAACGTTTCAGAAGCATACCTCAAATATTCGTAGTTTTGTCATTTTATTGTAGATGGTGGATTTTTGGGCTCAAATACTTAATGGAAATTAAAAATTAATATGGATATACTTACGCAATCTATTTCTCTTGAAAAAAAGTTTTCAGAGATCCCCGGACCTGCAAAATAAGAAATTTACTATAAACTAAAATGAGAAAAATTTATATTTCAATTAATTTCTTTTTGATTGTTCTAGAAAACAACTAAAAGTGTTATATTGTGAAGCGTTACGAACATCCATTTTTCTGAGAGATTGTTTTGTTTCTTTGCTCAAAACACTGGAGAAGAAAGATGAACTGTGCTCCATTTTTTGAAAAATTTTTTTCTAAGTCGACCCCGGACCTGCTAAAATTTGTAAAGGTTACTACCAAACAATATTTAGAAAATTTTTCAAAATTTTTTTTTCCTCTAAACAACCAAAAGTCTAATTTACGTTAACGAGCAACCATTTCATGGAGTTTTAGAGGTGAATTTTTGGCTCAATACTGGAAATGGGACTTTAGTCCTTTTTGAAAAATCTTCATGCACCTCGCGTGGAACCTGTCAAAAAGGAGTTTCAAAAAAAATTGAGAATTTTTCAAAGAAATTTTTTTTTCCTCTAAACAAACCACAAAGTAAAAGATTGTAAATCTTATATTACGTTGAACTGAAACAATAACCTATTCAGTTAGTTTGATTGGTTGGATTTTTGTGTATTCTCAAATTACATGTGAAGAATGAGTAAACTTATAGTCAGTTTTGGAAACAATTTCCAAATGATCTAAGGACTGCAAAAAAGAAACGATTTCATAAGTAATGTGATGAAAAAGTTAGTCTGCTTTCAAATAATGGTTTTATTTCTCTTAATTATCACCAAGAACATAGTTCTGTATATTTACTTCGAACAACCTCACATATCGGGTAGTTATTGAGATGAAAATTTTTTGTCAATACGTAGGATATATTGAGGGGATCTTATCAATTTTTGAGAAAGTTTCTTGCATGTGTTGGACCGTGCGAAACCCGACCAAGAATTAAAAAGGTCTCAAAAATGCGAAATAAATTATACTCCACAAATTCTTTTTTTCCCGAAAACAGACTCTATAGTCATAAGTTCTTAATATACGTTTTTGAACATCACATGCGGGCTAGATTTTGGGGAAATTTTTAGAGCTCAAATACTCTCGAAAATGAGATCTTAGTACATTGTTTTGCATGAAATTATTCAACGACCCCAGACTGCTTAAAAATAAGTGCAAAAAAATTGAAAAAACTTTATTTCAAAATTATTTCGTTTTTTCTCTCTAGAAACTATACCAAGGTACAAGAAGTCTTTAGAGTAACGTTATTACGAACACCAGTTCGGGTAGTTTTGGTGAACTTGTTTGTGTGTCTTCTAAAATTGAACGGGAATTGAGGACATCTCTACTTTATATTTGAAATACATATTCACTTGTATCTCCTCTTCGGACCTGCCAAAAAAAAGTATACGAAGACAGAACTGAAAAAATTTTTTTCAAACATTTATTTAGTTTTTACGTCGAAAGCTAACAAGCCAGGAAAAGTCATCTAATTTACTTCCACGAACATCCATTTTCCGGGTCTTTTTGGTTGTAATTTTTTGGGATCACAATAACATGAATCGAGCGAACTTAGTCATTTATTAGAAAAAAATATTCAATTGATCGCGGACCTCGAACAAAAACAAGTTCAAATAATTGGAAATTTTTCATAATATCTGCATCTTTTTCCTTTCGCTGAAAATCAACCAAGATGCAAGTAGACTTAAATTATGTTTTGACACAACACCATTCTCGAAGTAAGTTTTGGTTTTTCGAAAAATTTGTCGCATTTAATTGCAATGATGTAGATGAATTAGAACGACTTCTCGGTCCATTTTTTTTGAAGATGACTCTATGACACCCGGACCTGCAAAAAATAAAGTTCTATAAAAAATTGGGAAATATTTTTCAAAATTCTCTTTTATTTATCCTCCGGTAAACTAGCTCAGTGAGAAAGTCATTTAAATGTACGTTTTAACGAACACCATTCATACGAGCCATTTGTGTTGGGTAAAAGATAATTCTTAGGAGACTCAAACTACATGAGACTGATGAAGTGATCCTATATAGTCATTGGCATATTTGAATGACATTTTTTTCTTGGAGAATGCAACCCAGGTAAAATCTTGCTGCGCATCATGTTCCTTCTTCATCGTTGATGCTTGATAGTTCCTATCAGGAAAATTCGCACGACAACATTCTATTTGGGTCATGATAATTTTTAAATATGACAATAGTCCCATCAGAGTATTTTTCCAGTTTTTAGTTTTCTTATAGACGCCAGAAGCAATATTCACCAAAACTACTCGAAATTGAGTAGATTTGCGTAACCTAAAATTAAGACTTTCTCTGGATTGGATTCGAGGAAGAAATTGGACTTATTAGGAAGAATTTTCAATTCTTATTTTGTAACTAAGATTTTATCGCAGGTCCGAGAGGAGTGAGTCCTCATCCGAACATACCTTTTTTTACAAAATATGACTAAGTTTAAGCCTTGAAATTATTCCTGTATTTGGGCAGCCATGCTAAATTTCACCTTAGACAATCTACCCGAAAAGATGCGTAGCTCCAAAATAAGTGAAATTAGTAGATGACCTATCAGTGAGTTGTTTCGAGGAATTAATACCATATATGTTGAATAAAAATCTATTTGTTCAAATTTTTTGAACTTTTTTTTTGTGCTTCAAGAGTCGGCGTCGTTCATGATATTATTGTCAAAAAGGACTATAGGTCCTCAGCTTTCCCAGTATTTGAGCCAAAAAATACATATCAATCCTTTATATAACCTCACTCTCCGAAGTAATGGATTAGAACTATTTAACAAAGTCTTAAACAGTCAAAAATTTAAGATTTTTACCTTGACTTTTTTCTCGACGAAAAAAAGACACAAATTGTTGAAAAATATTGTCTGTCTTTAACTATGAATTCTATTGAAACTTTGTGTGAGGCACGTCAGGAACGGTTTAAGTAGACGTTCGTATTGATCAACTTTTTCATGAAATTGTGACTTGAACAAGTCCGTCAAATTATCCAGTATTTGAAGCCATAATAAAAAATGTCGCACTAAGACCATTACCCGAACTAGGTGTTCGTTTAATAGTAGAATTCCAAATGTACTTTCTTTTGGAATCTGTTTACCCGATAGTGATATAATAATAACAAATTTTTTGAAAATTCTTCTCAATTTGGTTTGAATCACTTTACTTACCAGGGTTCTAAGGCGGTCTATAGAAATAATACTTGTATCTAAAAAATGAACTGAAGTTCTTGCATATCATCCAGTTTTCACTTCGAATTTATCGTTGAGCACCATACTACTTTTCAAACCAAAATAACCTTACCTCCGAATTGTAGGTCTCAACACGTAAAAGTTAAGACTTATATCTTGTGTTGTTTTAGACGGAAAAAAAGAATTTTTGTGAAAAACAATAACGAAGTTTTTTCGTGTGTTTTAATCTTTGTCTTGCAAGGAGTCCAATAGAGCAGCAGTGAATCTACCGTCAGGAACTCTCTCAAAATAGGTATCTAAAAGATCCTCATCTATTCCGAGCTACTCGTAACTTCCGAAAAAAATTCACAAAAGGGACTACTATACCCGCAATATAGGTGTTTCGTACTTAACGTAAATAAAGACTTTCTTGGTTGTTTCAAGGAAAAAAAACATTTTGAAAAACTTTCAATTTTTTGAACTCTTTTGCAGGTCCTAGTTTATGAAATTTTTCAAAAATGACTAAGTTCTCATTTCCAGTATTTGAGCCAAAAATACACCAAAACTACCTGAAATGGTGTTCGTAACGTAAATTAAGACTTTCTTGGTTGTTTAGAGGAAAAAAAAATTTTGAAAAATTCTCAATTTTTTGAACTTCTTTGCAGGTCCGGGGTCATGAAATTTTTCAAAAAGGACTAAGTTCCCATTTCCAGTATTTGAGCCAAAAATTCACCAAAACTACCTGAAATGGTGCTCGTAACGTAAATTAAGACTTTCTTGGTTGTTTAGAGGAAAAAAAAAATTTTGAAAAATTTTCAATTTTTTGAACTTTATTGCAGGTCCGGGGTCATGAAATTTTTCAAAAATGACAAAGTTCTTATTTCCAGTGTTTGAGCAAAAATACACCAAAACTACCCGAAATGGTGTTCGTAACGTAAATTAAGACTTTCTCTGTTGTTTCGAGGAAAAAAAAAATTTTGAAAAATTTTCAATTTTTTGAATTTTTTTGCAGGTCCGGGGTCCTGAAATTTTTCAAAAATGGCTAAGTTCTCATTTCCAGTATTTGAGCCAAAAATACACCAAAACTACCCGAACTGGTGCTCGTAACGTAATTTAGACTTTTTTTTGTTGCTTCGAGGAAAAAAAAAATTTTGAAACATTTTCAATTTTTTGAACTTTTTTGCAGGTCCGGGGTCATGAAATTTTTCAAAAATGACTAAGTCCTCATTTCCAGTATTTGAGCCAAAAATTCACCAAAACTACCCGAAATGGTGTTCGTAACGTAAATAAAGACTTTCTTGGTTGTTTCAAGGAAAAAAAACATTTTGAAAAACTTTCAATTTTTTGAACTCTTTTGCAGGTCCTAGTTTATGAAATTTTTCAAAAATGACTAAGTTCTCATTTCCAGTATTTGAGCCAAAAATACACCAAAACTACCTGAAATGGTGTTCGTAACGTAAATTAAGACTTTCTGGGTTGTTTGGAGGAAAAAAAAAATTTTGAAAAATTTTCAATTTTTGAACTTTTTTGCAGGTCTGGGGTCATGAAATTTTTCAAAAATGACTAAGTCCTCATTTCCAGTATTTGAGCCAAAATTTCACCAAAACTACCCGAAATGGTGTTCAAAACGTAAATTAAGACTTTCTTGGTTGTTTCGAGGAAAAAAGATTTTGAAAAATTTTAAATTTTTTGAACTTTTTTGCAGGTCCGCGGTCATGAAATTTTTCAAAAATGACTAAGTCCTCATTTCCAGTATTTGAGCCAAAAATTCACCAAAACTACCCGAAATGGTGTTCGTAACGTAAATTAAGACTTTCCTGGCTGTTTCGACGAAAAAAAAAATTTTGAAAAATTTTCAGTTCTTTGAACTTTTTTGCAGGTCCGGGGTCATGAAATTTTTCAAAAATGACTAAGTCCTCATTTCCAGTATTTGAGCCAAAAATTCACCAAAACTACCCGAACTGGTGTTCGTAACGTAAATTAAGACTTTCTTGGTTGTTTCGAGAAAAAAAAATTTTGAAAAATTTTCAATTTTTTGAACTTTTTTACAGGTCTGGGGTCATGAAATTTTTCAAAAATGACTAAGTTCTCATTTCCAGTATTTGAGCCAAAATTTCACCAAAGCTACCCGAAATGGTGTTCAAAACGTAAATTAAGACTTTCTTGGTTGTTTCGAGGAAAAAAGATTTGGAAAAATTTTCAATTTTTTGAACTTTTTTGCAGGTCCGCGGTCATGAAATTTTTCAAAAATGACTAAGTCCTCATTTCCAGTATTTGAGCCAAAAATTCACCAAAACTACCCGAAATGGTGTTCGTAACGTAAATAAAGACTTTCTTGGTTGTTTCAAGGAAAAAAAACATTTTGAAAAACTTTCAATTTTTTGAACTCTTTTGCAGGTCCTAGTTTATGAAATTTTTCAAAAATGACTAAGTTCTCATTTCCAGTATTTGAGCCAAAAATACACCAAAACTACCTGAAATGGTGTTCGTAACGTAAATTAAGACTTTCTGGGTTGTTTGGAGGAAAAAAAAAATTTTGAAAAATTTTCAATTTTTGAACTTTTTTGCAGGTCTGGGGTCATGAAATTTTTCAAAAATGACTAAGTCCTCATTTCCAGTATTTGAGCCAAAAATACACCAAATCTACCCGAAATGGTGCTCGTAACGTAAATTAAGACTTTCTTGGTTGTTTCGAGGAAAAAAAAATTTTGAAAATTTTTCAATTTTTTGAACTTTTTTGCAGGTTCTGGGTCATGAAATTTTTCAATATTGACTAAGTCCTCATTTCCAGTATTTGAGCCAAAAATTCACCAAAACTACCCGAAATGGTGTTCGTAACGTCAATTAAGACTTTCTCGGTTGTTTCGAGGAAAGAAAAAATTTTGAAAAATTTTCAATTTTTTGAACTTTTTTGCAGGTCCGGGGTCATGAAATTTTTCAAAAAGGACTAAGTTCCCATTTCCAGTATTTGAGCCAAAAATTCACCAAAACTACCTGAAATGGTGTTCGTAACGTAAATTAAGACTTTCCTGGCTGTTTCGAGGAAAAAAAGAATTTTGAAAAATTTTTAATTTTTTGAACTTTTTTGCAGGTCCGGGGTCATGAAATTTTTAAAAAATGACTAATTTTCTCATTTCCAGTAATTGAGCCAAAAATACATCAAAACTACCCGAACTGGTGTTCGTAACGTAAATTAAGACTTTCTTGGTTGTTTCGAGAAAAAAAAAATTTTGAAAAATTTTCAATTTTTTGAACTTTTTTGCAGGTCCGAGGTCATGAAATTTTTCAAAAATGACTAACTCCTCATTTCCAGTATTTGAGCCAAAAATTCACCAAAACTACCCGAAATGGTGTTCGTAACGTAAATTAAGACTTTCCTGGTTGTTTCGAGGAAAAAAAAATTTTGAAAAATTTTCAATTTTTTGAACTTTTTTGCAGGTCCAGGGTCATGAAATTTTTAAAAAATGACTAATTTTCTCATTTCCAGTTTGAGCCAAAAATTCACCAAAACTACCCGAAATGGTGTTTGTAACGTAAATTAAGACTTTCTTCGTTGTTTCGAGGAAAAAAAAATTTTGAAAAATTTTCAATTTTTTGAACTTTTTTGCAGGTCCGGGTCATGAAATTTTTTAAAAATCACTAAGTTCTCATTTCCAGTATTTGAGCCAAAAATACACCAAAACTATCCGAAATGGTGTTCAAAACGTAAATTAAGACTTTCTTGGTTGTTTCGAGGAAAAAAGATTTTGAAAAATTTTCAATTCTTTTAGCTTTTTCAAACTTTAGTCTGAAACATTCTATGTATCTTATAGATATCACTTGATTTTATAGATATTATGATCTTATAGATACTTGATCTTGATCTATCACTTTATCTTACAGGTACTACTTTCAAGATATCACTTGAAGGTTAAGCCAAATGTCATGAAAACATGTCAGAAAGGTATTTTCTTATCATTCTTGGTTGTTACTAGTAGAAAGATTTTTTTTGAAAATTTTTCAATTTTTTGAACTTTTTTGCATGTCCGGGGTCATGAAATTTTTCAAAAACGACTAAGTCCTCATTTCCAGTATTTGAGCCCAAAATACACCAAAACTACCTGAAATGGTGTTCGTAACGTAAATTAAGACTTTCTTGGTTGTTTAGAGGAAAAAAAAAATTTTGAAAAATTTTTAATTTTTTGAACTTTTTTGCAGGTCCGGGGTCATGAAGTTTTTCAAAAATGACTAAGTCCTCATTTCTAGTATTTGAGCCAAAAATACACCAAAACTACCCGAAATGGTGTTCGTAACGTAAATTAAGACTTTCTCGGTTGTTTCGAGGAAAAAAAAAATTTTGAAAAATTTTCAATTTTTTGAACTTTTTTGCAGGTCCGGGGTCATGAAATTTTTCAAAAATGACTAAGTTCCCATTTCCAGTATTTGAGCCAAAAATTCAGCAAAACTACCTGAAATGGTGTTCGTAACGTAAATTAAGACTTTCTTGGTTGTTTAGAGGAGAAAAAAATTTTGAAAAATTCTAAATTTTTTGAACTTCTTTGCAGGTCCGGGGTCATGAAATTTTTCAAAAATGACTAAGTCCTCATTTCCGGTATTTGAGCCAAAAATACACCAAAACTACCGGAAATGGTGTTCGTAATGTAAATTAAGACTTTCTAGATTGTTCCGAGGAAAAAAAATTTTTTGAAAAATTTTTAATTTTTTGAACTTTTTTGCAGGTCCGGGGTCATGAAATTTTTTAAAAATGACTAAGTCCTCATTTCCAGAATTTGAGCCAAAAATTCACCAAAACTACCCGAAATGGTGTTCGTAACGTAAATTAAGACTTTCTCGGTTGTTTCAAGGAAAAAAAAAATTTTGAAAAATTTTCAATTTTTT
>NW_027019567.1:0-15040 GCF_013076305.1 Rhopilema esculentum
TATAAAAATCATGTAAGATCAGTTGATAAGCTATTTGCCAAAGTAATACAATCCCAGAAGGGACAAAAGAAGAGATATGATGCCCCTTTTGAAATATGGGAACTGGAAAAAGTACTTAAAAGCCTGAAAATAAAGAAATCCCCAGGGGTTGACTCCATAAGTAATGAAATTTATACAAGTTCAGGATATGAGTTTAAAAACTCTGTGTTGAAAGCAATTAACAAGGTTTTCACCACTGGTCAGCCCCCAAAGGATTGGAAGAAAATAATTGTTAGAACAATTTATAAGAAAAAAGGGAATAGAAAGGCAATAAAAAACTGGAGAGGTATATTTCTAACAGTAAGCATAAGTAAGATCTACGAAAAATTAATGCTTTATAGACAGATCAATGTTATTGAGAAAGGGTTTTCAGAGGCAGCCGCAGGAGGAAGAAAGGGTAGGTCAACATTAGATCATTTGTTTATTTGGCAAGCAATAAACGATTATTACAAATATCTAAAATGCTCAGTGAAGTTTGTGTACCTGGACCTAGAGAAGGCTTTTGATAAGCTGTGGCTAAAGTCTTGCATCATAGATATGTATAGAAGTGGGGTGAAAGAAAACTTTCTTAAAAATGTCTACGAATTAAACAATGAAGGATACATTCAAATCCACACACCTAGTGGAATTACAAGACAGGTTAGAATTAAAGAAAATTTAAAACAAGGAACTATCTTGGCAGCCCCCATCTGTGCCAATCATATTGATAAAGGTATACAAATAGTAAAAAGAGAAAACCTAAGAATTAACTTTGGGAACATTTTGATACCTCCACTACTTTACCAGGATGATATATTAATTGCTTCCATATCTCACAAGAAAATGCAGGAAATGATTACTATTGCTGAAGAGTTTCAAAAGAAAAACCTTCTGAATTTCAACTTGGATAAAAGTGAACAAATGATCATGCAATATAGCAAAAGTAAAAAATTCCAAAAAGAAACTTTAATTTTAAATGGCCAAGTTATTAAAGAAGTAGAGTCATATAAATATCTAGGGGACTTGAAAAATAACAAAGGAACCTTGGATTTGTGCATCAGTAAACGAATCAACACTGCCTTGGGAGTTATTAAAGAAATAAAATTCCTTATTAAACAGGAGGCACTCAAGAAACAAAGTTTTGCAACCAGTATCAAACTGATTGAAGCAATTTTGATGCCAAAAGTTCTGTACGCATGTGAAACATGGACTAACGTAACTAATAAGCAATTTAAAAACTTAGAAAAATTGCAAAAAGATGCAGTAACAATAATTAACTCTCTACCCCAATCAATGTCATATGATGGAATAGTCCTTGAATGTGGCCTGATGCCTATGGAATTTAGAATAAAAGAGAAAAGATTAATATACTTCCATAAGGTATTAAACATGAACGAAAGTAGATTGACCAAGATAGTTTATGAAGAGCAAAAACGTTTAAATTTCCCAAACTGTTGGTATAAAGAAGTGATTAGTGACATAAAACTGATTGATATTAACCTCAAAGAAAATCAGATCAAAAATTTAACCAAAGAACAGTGGAAAAAAGTTGTTAGAGAAAAAATGATCATAATCATAGAGAATAACATTAGAAATAATAGTAAGACTAAACCTAGATTTATCAAGGGTAGTAAATTTGAAATGAAAGAGTATCTGGGGTGTGAAGACGCGTCATCCCTGCTGAAATTAAAACTAAACATGGTTGACTTAAGAGCGAACTACAAAGGAAAGTACTCTGATTCTCTTTGCAGAAGATGTGGGGCCCATGAGGAATATATTGAACACTTATGGGATTGCCCAAGTTTTTATCAAAAACCCAAGATGGAAAAAACATGTTTAGCTACAAATAATTCAAAAATTCTTAAAAGTATCAACAACACCCTTCAAAAATTTCTTACCAATGGATGAAATAGAAATAAAAAGATTGGCTAAAATTATAGCACCAGCTTGTGATACCCAGTAGTTGGGTAACTGCTCCGAAATGGAGATTTAGCTTCAATTATTATTTCACAAGACTATATTAACCTTGAAAGTTCGCCATCCCATCATGAATTGGCTATCAGAGTGTCCTTGCTGTAACTGCAACACAAGTTGGGAGAGATATTCAAGCCAACAACTATGTATTGTGGTCAATCATCAAGGTGTGTTTCTTTATCTGTTCACACACTTAATTTATTGGCAATGACATTTTCCAGTCTATGGAAGCTGTTGTTAGCTGACCAGTTGCTCCATATAACTGAACACAAGTTCAAAAATCAATAAAAGTAGCACATTACATTTTTTCCACATTGATCATTACTTTTTTGAGTCTCTTTGAATGAGAATGTTTTTGAAGAGAAAAATGTTCTCTTGCCACGTTGTTTTGATTTCTTCAAGTTTTTGTTACGGTGCAACAATTGTAATTTTGAAGTGGACATTTTCAGTGATGTGCCATACATCATTGCATCTCGCTTTTGGCCTAGAAAAGTTGATACTGTCACTTTTTTGTTTGATGAAGACATTTTTATATCTTGGGATTTCTTTCGTTTGCGGATGCCTGGCTCTTCTGAATATGGGTTTCTGAACAGCTTGAGTGAAATTTCCCTTTGTAACCAATCAAGATTTGGCGCCTATGCTAGTTTAAGGCTAAACTTGAAGGGAATCCTCTAATTGGTACCATCTTATATTTGAAAAAATGGGCAGAAATAAATTTTATGAGTAGTCACTACAATGCCTGCCAAAAGTCTTGGAATACTGACGTCAGCTTCCAAGGTTGGTTTTAAGGAAGCACTTCCTTTCGAGCTTCTTTTATGATATTTTTCCAAATTGTCTCTTAATCAAAATATCTAAATTTGATTTTCATTGTTAAATTTTAAATTGATTGTCATTTGGGGTAAATTTGGGGGCAGGACTATATGGTCCTTGCCGGAACTCAGGGAAACTAATGGTACAGAATCAGCTGATAAGAAAGCAATATTTTGAAAATACTCATTATGAAAATCACCAAGAGCATTCTTTTTACAAATATTTCAATTGAAAATGTCATATAGTTCTTTTGAAATGTCAAAAAGCCGTTCCTTTTTGTCAGTCAAGCATAATTCTTTTTCACATTTTTGAAATCCCAGTCTTGTTTTCCCTCAATATGTAATACAACTCAGACTATCCTGTCTGTGGACAGGCAAGTGTTTTTTCCCAACAAAGCAAGTGGTTGCTCCAGGACCTAGCGTATCTGGAGCTCTCCTTGGTCTCTTGGAATTTTCTACTGCTTCACTGTTAGGCCGACTTCTTCCTTTATTTCTCCACTACTTCTTTCACAAGTGCTTTTGCTACAAGTGAAGTGAAGTCTAGCAAGTTGGGACTTATTTTAGCTTTGCAAGTCTCCTGTACAAAATCCATGCATTTATAGAAATGTTCCAAGGATCCAAAAAAATCCTCATGTTGCCTTTTCTGCTCCTGTGCCCCATCCTGTAAAGTGCTTGGAACACATCAAATAGATCCACAAAGCCCATACCTCTGCTGTATGCCTCAACAATTGCTGGTCTTCCTACTTCAATTTATATCCTTTTACTTGAAGGCCATATCCTTACTGATTCAACTGGTTCTGTGTAAACATAATTGGATGCAAATTGGACCAACAAAAGTCAAACCTGAATTTACATCAACAAATGCATCAAAAGAGCCACGGCTCTCTTTTTTCAATTCTTTTTCAGATTTCAATTGGCATCCTTTGTGTCTTTCTTGACAAAGTGTGCCAATTGCTCAAAACTTTGATTCCTTCAATCTCAGTAACAACACAACAAAGGTGAAATAGTTATCAAAATATAGCTTATAACTTTGACCTACAGTCTCAAACTCACACTCAAAATATTTTTTTCAACATCAAATTGATTAATTACAATATACCAGTTAACATAATTATACTAAATATACAATATCAAAGTTAATTTGGCTAAATAACAATGAATGGTCAACCGCAATATTTTATAGAACATCAATGAGAATTAAGCAATTTTAGAAGGGAATAAAAATAAGAGAATGTGTGATATTGTAATAACAGCTAAGTGCAATTATAAAATAATCATTAAGTAATCAAGCCTACAGATGTCAAATTTTGTTCAGAAGAAAATATTTCACATGATTCGGGGCTCCATCCATGTCAAAGCATAGCAAAATCCACTCTACCTATTTTGTGAAAACAGCTTAAATCCTGATTTCTTTGGCTTTTTGGTAAATACCTGCTCAGGCTACTTCATCCTTTGAAGAGAATAATCTGTTCATCAAGAGAGTTGTGTTCCTCAAGCTTTATTTGAAGGCAGTTATTCCTGAGCTTTTATAAAAGAGGCCGGACTTTGCAACATTATCGTGTCTTGTGCAGTTCAATTTGCAGCAAATGTGCCCCAGCCTGTAAGCTTGAATTAGCCATGTTTATTTTATGGTTTGCACCAGTCTTCTGGCCAGCTTCATCTTGGTCATAATCTGCTTTATGAAATAATCGCAAGTTTTCAGTCTGATTACAGTCTGAATTTAGATTCTTTTTGTTCTCCGCAGATTTGATGACAAACTTTTTCTTGAAATTGCTTCTCATATCATACCCAACATATTTTCAGTCCAACAAACATTCTCAATATCATTATACTTTCAACATTCTTCTTTCGACTTTGTTTAAAACAGAAACGATGTGACTAAACTGTGTCCAGCAAGTTAACATCATATGACACACCTAAATTGCACTCCTAAAGTTAACCAACTTTATACAGTCAACAAGCATCCCAGACTTCATTTTTCGAAATTTCACTAATTCCTTTGAGACATTCATACGCAGTTTCTCCATGAGCCATTGCTCCTTGTATGTTCCATGCTCGCTCCTCTGTCAAATTATCACCACCAAAAATAGTTTCTCGACAATCTGCTTCTTTCTATTTTCACTATCTCCGGCCTTGATGCAAGGAATATATCGATGTTGTACTAATTCCAAGATATCTATCATTTTAGCACCTATTGACTCGTTTTTCATGACTAAACCAACAGGAATCTGTGGCAGGAAAAGAGGCAATAAAAGTAGTATGCAAATTTTTTAAAATCAATCAAACAATCATCAAGTTAAAAAAAGTTCAGTTTGGATGCAATATACTCACAAACATGGAAAACTTCACCCTCGTAATATACCCCTACTGATAAAAGTAGATGTCTACTTAATTCTTGCTTCCTTTAATCAAATAAAGAGATTATCTCATCAGTTGCTTTGTCCATTATTGTTCTATATTTGTGGTTGATATACCAAGGAACACACTTCTTGAACCCACGGAAAGCTGTCATGCATGTGGCAATTTTCCGAGCAACCAATGGAATCATTAATAAGTGCTTTGCTTAAATTTGCTGTTCAAATGAAATCTGTTTCTCTGAGTTGTGATACTGGCTTCAAGCTTGTTGTGTTGTCCAAATCTGAACATGTTACTCTCAAAGGTACACCAATAAGATTGAAGAAATGAATCGATCAATTTTGATTCTTGTTGGACATGTCTTTCATTTGACAAAGAAATCCAATAACCCCAAGAAATTCAAGTTATCAACTGCTGCGAAGAATCTCCTTTTGTGTTTCTGCTTCCTGAATATTTTTGAGTGAAGACCACATTGAAACTTTCTGCATGGGAAAAACAGTTCTAGAAACATTGTTAGTCCTGCAAACCATTTGGATGGCATTTTCATCAATGTTATGGAAAATTTTCGAGAAACTCTTAACCTGGGGGTTGCAGAGTCACAATTGCGATAACTTATACTTAATGTAGGCTAATAGACTCTTTCACTGTGGTTACCTTAACAACAAAAATCGGTGCTTGAAAACAAATGCGGCCTGAGCCTTAGATATGTTGCAGTTAAGGTAAATACATCTCTTTTTTCTTCATTTTCTTTGTTAAAAATCTCGTTTACATAGATTGAAATATATGCGATGGTTGATTAGAAAACCTCAGTGGCTAATTGTCTATATCACTTGCGTACAGATGTTGTGTGATCCAACACAGTGTCTTAACATTGAACATAAACACACCCGGTAAGAAAAAGTATTGATAATCTTTCGTATGTTCGCTTCATATTTTTTTATGACAATCTGTATTATACATAGGCCTAAGGTGATTATTTGTTCATTCTCGTTGAAGGAATGTACACAAAAGAGACAATGAAGTTGAGGAAAAGCTTGGAAGCTTTTAATCAGTTTAATTCTTCCTGGGTCCAGACATTTCATATCTATATTCTAAGGTCTACAAGTGGTCTGTCCACAAAAGCAATGCATTCACAAAGAATGAACAACTGATTTCTGATACCTTGGATGGCAGCTTTGGACGATGAAACCATACTCTGCAAATACTGCAACGGCATGGCAGTGTGAGTGCAATCAATAACTAGAACTTTTTCTTTAATTTGGAATAAATTTTGAAAAACAGGCTGATGAGTTTCTGACAAAAATAAGTTTCTTTTAATCTTATAAGAGGATAAAAATAGCTGGACCAAGTGAGAAAAGTAAAAACTCTGTGACTGATAAAAAATACTGTATCCTATTTTATTTCAATTAATTACTAAAGGCTTTGCATCAAACATTGGCTCGAGATATTGATGCTTGTTTCGGCTAAATGGATAAATATGAGAAAAAAAGCTGATTGTCACTTTCAAATCTAAATGTTTGAATCTTTTTTCTAGCACAATTAGCTGCTAAGACGTGTTGATTGTAAAATTTTGGTGAAAGTGTACAGAAATACATTGAAATGCAAACCTACAATTCAATTATGCATATGCCCCACATCAGAGGCTGTTTATTTCTCCCTATGCTTCAGCCTCCAAGCCACGACGAAAGGATCTGAGTTCAAAGTAATTTTGTCTTGTTATTTTTCAGCAAAAACGGTTTGGCCTCTTTTACGGCGTTTCCATGAAGTTTTTCCATAAACGTGCCATCCTCAACTGGCAATAGTTTGAGTATAAATACTTTCCATTCTATGAAAAATGATGCAAATGTTTGCTGTAGCAAAGTTACTTGGCTTGAGGGGCAAATTGTAAAACAATAGGTTTCCACCACAGAGACTGCTCTTTCCACTGCTTTCAGCTATTGTTTTCTGAAGGTGAGTCCTGGGCCATGGGGTTGGCTTCTCTCTCCACCTGCGGCGTTTTTTTTCTTTTCGCTGTTTCTCTCAACACTTCCTCACTGTGTCAAGTATGTTTGAAGAATTATGTCATATCCTTGTAAATAGTTTTTACACTATGGACTCCCTATGGAGTAAAGATGCTAATTAGCAAGACTATTGTATTATTTAATATACTATTCGCTGTATGATGCATAGAGTGTTATGTTGGCAAAGTGGAAGTTTCTCTCTTGCGTTAACCTCAAAGTGCAGGTTATGAGATTGGCGATGAGTCAAATACAGCATGGCCTTAAACCTCAAACCGGTACCCAAATTCAGCCCTGATGGCGAGGTTGGATCAAGTTTAGCAGCACGATGGCGTCTCTGGTTGAGCAACTTCAATTTGTTTCTCATCGAAAGTGGAATTCGCGATGCTATCCGAAAGGGCATTACTTCTGTATCAAGCTGGTTCTCGTGTTTGAGAAATTTTTCACCAACTTGATGATATTGGGGCTGATGCCGATTATGAAATTGCAAAAGAAAAACTCACTGCTTACTTCGAGCCTCAAAACAATCGCTGATACGAGTTATACAAATTTCGTCAAACTCTTCAAGAGGAGGGAGAGACCCTGGATAAGTTTCATACTAGATTACGAAACCTCTCTACAAACTGTGAATTTGAAAATCCCAATTTCTTCTTCTTCTAAAATACGAAGACGTGCTCTGAGGGATCCAGATTAAAAATTGAAAGACATGTTATTAGATGGTCAGCAAGATGAAATGAGCTTGACAAAGAGAAGGACATTGAATCTAAAACCGAGGAAACTTTTGTGACGAACCAATTTCAAGCGCAACAGGCAAAACCGAAAGCAAGTGGACAAAGAACATGCTGAGAACAATTGTGGAGGAGCATGGCTGCACGAGCAAAGATGTTCTGCAAAAGGGAAGGTTTGCCGAAAGTGCAATAAAACTGACGATTTTGCAAGTGTCTGTCAAAACTCGAAAAAAGGACAGACATTTAATAGAATGCATCGCAACCCAACAATAAACAAAAGAAACCAAGTAAAGCCTTTACAGCGCCATAACAACAAGGACAATGAATCCAGTTCTGATGAATATATGTATGCAATTCAGCACAAGACCATGGAACAAAAGAAAGGATGTCATTACATAAAGACAAAGATTGGAGGACAATGATGGTAGATAAATGATAAATGTATTGGATCAGTGCGTCGATAAATGTATTGGATCAAAACACCTTTGAGAAGCTTCTGTTGTTGGGCATGTGCCAAGTGAAAGTTCTTGGCACATGCTTTGGGAAAATGATGAAAATGAGGAAGAACAAGTTTTAATGTATACTGTATGCTCAATTACAAAAGCGTCAGATATGTCCAGTATCTATCAAGAAGAGCATACTGTATTTTATCCATGCCATCGACAATGTTAATAATACCTAGTCTTTTTTCACAGATACATTCTTAGATACAGGCCATGTTATGAGACATCTGATGCAGAACATTCAAGAGTTTTCCGTGAAGTGTGTGACATAATAATTACAAATTGCTGCCAGAGATTTGACTTCACTGATCACTTATTACTGCTACATTATTTGAAAGTGACTCCTTTTCAAGTTATGAGCGATGCTTCCCATCAGATGTTCTGAAAAATGCCATTGAATCATTCTTTTCCTAGATGGAGTAAAACTGAAATCTGAGCTCTCAGTGTTGTATAGCTGACAAGAGTTTCACAATTACTGTGGAGTTTTTGCATTACTTTAGCTTCTGGTTGAAAACAACCTTGAAGATACCTTCTCTGAAACAGTAAGGCTTTTTAAGCTTCCAGTGACAATACCAATGTCTTTTTCTGAAGCAAAAAGGTGTTTTCAAACACTCAAACGTGTCAAGACATTTTTAAGAAACACGATGTCAGAGGAGAGACAATGCTGTAAATAGAAAAAAAGTCTGATAAGGAACTTTGTGGACTTTAATTCCAATGTCATAAGTGCTTTTGCAAGCCTTAAAAATAGAAGGGCTAAATTCTTGTACAAGAACTAATAATGACTTGATATAATTTTTTTCTCCATTATTTTTTCATTCTTATTGCAAAATATTTCTGTTAGTATCAATAAGAAATCTTCCTTCAGGTTCAATGACTCCTCTTTGGTTTTGAAAATTAATTCTACATAAGGTATTCCTGTCTCAACAAACGATAGGATGTTGACTTGGTAGGTACTTAAGACAGAGCAATTGGCTTTAGCCACATTCACATCTCATTATGCTCCTAATTTTATGATGGACTTTCCGTCTGGCAACAAAGATTTACTTTTCATGAGTAGCTGACTAGAACATCTAGAAAAAAACCCTTAAGCGACTTCGATTGTCAAATTAGACAAAATCTGACCGTGTAAGAGGAGAAATCGAATGTTGAAAGCCATTGTCAGATTGTCGAATTCGGTTTTTCAAGAATCGAATGTGTTCTATTCCATTCGACAAATTGAAAGGTGAATGAATGACATTCTTGCTCACCCACGCTGCTACGTCATCCGAATTGCCATGTTCCGCATTGTTTCAGTCTGTTTATAGTCATTTTAAAGGGAACATGGAAACAACGCTGCCTAAGTTCAATAAAAATGAAAAAACATAATTGTTTATTGCTGAATATGAGAAAGAAGGGAGCTTGTGGAATGTTCTCGAGTCTTCCTATAAAGACAGAAATGAGAAGCAAGCTAGTTTGGATCGACTTGCATCAAAATTTGGTATTACCGGTAGGTTGAAATAATTTTTTGTTTCTATAACTTCTCTTTGTGTATCCTTTGCTCATAACTCTCATTGAATGGAATATAAATTCTACATAATAGAGGTTTTGACGTAATAAATTGCTTTAGTTTTTGGTCGCTGCAACTCGTGATTTTGTATTGTCATGATTATTATTATCATCGTATTATATCTATATTATTGTTTATATATTTGTAGTAACAGTAATAGGAAGTAAAAACAAAGTCAACAACTTACAAACATACTACTCAAAAAAGTGGCAATGGTCTAAATGAGGTTTACAAATCGAAAAGGCCCTACTTTAATGTTTTATTGTTTCTACGAAATATTGTTGTTCCTCGAAAGTCAACCTCAAATATATTAAGTAACTATTCATTTAGAATTAAGATGATGTTCTCTCTGGTTGACCAATTCAAATTTATCTTGCCAAGGAACTGCACCAGCAGTGTTGAAATACTTTGACAAGCTTTCCCAGACTTCTTTTGCTTCATTGGAATATCTGTTGGAGCCTTGTTGTGCAAGCGAAGCCATCTTGTTGGTTCACAATTTCGCCACTCCCCTGCAACAACTTTGCCAGTTTCAACTAACTCAGAATCAAAAGACCCATTAGGTGTGTAGCTGGCAGAATCTTTTGATCTCAAATAGTTGTGAAGAGCACAGCTTGCAAGAACGATTTTCTCTGCATTTTCTGGAGTAACCCTGATTGGCCAGAGAAATACACGAAACCTGTTAGAAAGGATCCCAAATGCATTTTCAACTATGCGTCTTGCACGACTTCAATGATAATTGAAAATTCTCTGCTCTTTGGTAAGGCCTCTTTGTGCATATGGTTTCATCAGAAATTCTTTAAGGGGGAAGGCATCATCAGCGACCACAACGAACGGAAACAAACAGCGAGAAAACTCTGTTATCTGTTCCATCTTTACAAAATGGGTTATATCCTCTTGGAATACTTCAGATGACGTGTAATTTAAGTCTAGTTTTGATTCCTGACCGGCTTGTTTGCTAGCAAACTCTGCTCACTTGTCAACAGTTTTGATACTGTTACAGTTTATAGACATTAGACCTCCATGAAAGATGACTTGGGAGTTTTGTTAGTAATCCCATTTGATGTTATCCCTCTGTGCGTCATTTCATGGGCCCGGCAACTTTTCCTCTCAAAGCAGAAGGACTTTTGACAGGTAGGAAACCTACACAAATACCTATCACTTGCTTTTCCGACTCTAGGAACTTGAACATTTTTTTCATTCAAGACATATTTATCAACCACTTTAGTATCTAATGCATTCAGCCATTCTACCTATTGTTGCTTGGAAAAAGTATTAATGTTTCCTGGTAGTCTGTCTAGGCCTGGGAGCTCATCACTATCAGTGATTCCAAGTTCCAACATTGCAGCTGAAACAACTCTTGCCTCCAATGCAAGAATGAAAAATTTTGTGGTGACTCAGTGGTTACTCCGTGGTGACTTCGTGGTGACTCCCTGGAGTTGTGAAAGGTTGACCAAGCCTGTACACCTTTAGACTGAACATTACTCAAGGTCCAGAGCATTCAAATTGGTGAAATATTTCATCTTTACCTTCCATGTATTAATTTTTGTAAGTAAAATGCAGCACATTTGATATAAAATTCAAATATACCTCAACTGGTCTCCTTATATGCCACCATGAAAATCTGCAATTTCAAAGTGAAACCCTTCACGTCTTTCTGTGGCATTGTACCCATTTTTAACTCAAACAGACCATTTACTCCTTCTTCAAATGTTAACTGGTCTCCTACAATGCCTTGCTGTGAATATTGGATTGTTCCATTGTCCTCAAATTTTGGAACATAACCTTGGAGGTTGTTTAAGATCTTCTGCATGCCATTTGCATCATTTTTACTTTCATAGATAATACCAATAAACCTCTACAAGAAAAATGTGAATCCAAGTTTCCCTCTCAGGCTTTGCAAAATTTTAAACCATGACCTCAAAGGGAAATGTATCTTAATCAGATTTTTTTAAGCCTGGTTTCCATTTGATCGTTCATGATCGCTGAGTACATTTCTTAACCTTGAGCTTAAGACCAGCTGTGCGCAAACGGGACATAACTGATTATAGTCTGTCTAATTTTTTTTCGAAAGTGCACGAAAAAGTTTATTATATTGTCCAAATAGAATAAACACAGCTCCCAATTGAGACCTGCGAGCATGATTTCCATGAGTCGCTGGAATGTAGCAGGTGCTCTGCAGAGGCCAAAGGGCATCACTGTAAATTCCCGAAGACCTGAGTGATGAGAAACAGCAGTCTTAGGCATATATACCTCTTTAAGGGGACTTGCCAATATCCTGAAGCTAAATCTAGGGTTGTAAAATAACGAGTGCCAATATCAATAGTGTAAATTATCTAAGGTTTCGTCGATGCGCTGCAAAAGGGTACACATGTGTTATCGCATTAACCTTGAGAAGATCTATGCTAAATTGTGTGCTGCCATCCTTTTTTCCCACCAATCCTACAGGACTTGACCAAGGGCTTTTAGAGGGCCTAAAAACCCCCCTACTTGCCATATCTTTTATATGTGTTTCAGTAACCTTCTGTTGTGCCACTGGGACATGATATGGTTGCTACGAAATCGGGGCATTATCTTACGTGTCAACAGTATGTATTTGCCTAAAACGTTCTTTAACTTGTTGTTTGTCTGACAAGTAATCGTTTTGTAGGCTAATACTGTCGATAACAGAGCTATTGTCTTTACAGCATCATAATCACGTATGAGCTGAATAAATGATGGACGTCAGTTCACCAATGTTCATTGGGTTTTAAAGTTACTACTACCAAGCAAGGGTTTACTAACTTAACAGGGATTTCCCACGCTGAGGCTGCACAAGCGACCTTGCAGCGTAAGCATTCAAAGATTGATAAAGTGAGTCATTTATTTCAAATAAACCTGTCAAACAACATGGGCCTATTGGCAACATTGTAAATAACTAGGACCTTGGAGGTATATCTACCCTCTCAATTAAAGAAATTTGCCAAACAGTGCCCGGTGGATCTGTGGCCAAGAAAATTGTCTCAGAATTCCATTTCAATGTTCGGTCTAACATATTAATGGATATGCCTGCCCGCGCAAGAAAATCTGTATCAAGCACACAATTGTCCTGAAAACCCGACAATACATAAAAATCCTGGAATACTACATTTTTCTCTAACCGTAGCGATTCGGAGAACACAACTTAAACTTAACAGGATCCCCCATGACGGCCGTAGCATTCACAATCCCTGGGTGGAGAACAACATGCGGAAACTGCGTCTGTTGAATTGTTTCATTGACAATGCTCATGGATGCACCCATATCAACTAGTATTTTTGTGGGCACGTCATGATTAAAACCATCAATAATACTTGCTGGGCCACATAATAATATCTCTTGCATCATACGAGATACAAGGTTGTGTAAAATTTTTACTTTAATTATCATAATCATAACAATCATTTTCTTTAACAGAAGGAGAATATTGCTCTCTATTAAGAACCAGTAGAGGTTTTGAAATTACTCCTGGCTGACCTCTATGTGCAGCAGCAGGTTCTAGTTTTCCGTATTCTTGACGAAATTATTTGCACCAGGCTTGCTTTTAGGATACTTTTTCCAGCAATATCTTTCTATATAGCCTGCAGATGGGACAACCATCTCTTGCAAACTTATTTTTGGTGCCATTATAATTCTTTCTACGGTCAAAATATTTGTTACTTACGGGTCCTTTTTCGTTTAATATCTTTGTCAACAGCCCAATAATTTCTTTGACTTGCCCATTATTTTGTGTTTCCTCAGCACAAACTGTTTCAGTTTCCTCCATACTCTCTTCTCTTAGGGCAATTCTAATGGCATCATTGAATGTTTTGTGATCCGCCATCGTGACTCTTTCAATAATTGTGGTCTGAGTCCCAAAATGAAATGCTCACAGGCTGTTATTTCAATTATCTCGTTAAGGCAGGAAAGACAGTAAAACCAATCTTTGAATGAATGAAGCAAATTTGTTCACACTTTCCCTCTTTCCTTGATTCCTTCCAGCCAAGGAGCTATATGCAGACCTCCTCATATCTGCCAGGCTGAATCAGTCAATCAGCAATTGCTTGATTACGCGGAAATTCGTCTTGTCTACTTCTTCTATTTTTTCAAAATGGTCTCCAGCAGGACCCCTCAAAAACGCAGAAACCATTCTACCGGATTTTTCTGCATCCCATTCGTTGGCTCTCGCAATCCTCTCAAACGATGCAAACCAATCAATCATGTCGTCATTGGGATACCCATAAAATTTGTCGGGCTGCATCAAAATGGACTTGCTTCCAAAAGAAGGGTCAAATCATTGCGATGTGCTGGGGCCAGGTGATGCATTTTCCTCAGTTGCCATCCTTGTCAATCTTATCCTTAGTGGCTCAATTTCTGTTGCTGACCATTGAAGGCTAGGTACCTAAATATTCATTCACTTAGGCACTATTTAATCAAAAATTCCAGCCAACTGTCACCAATTGTGAAGGGCAATCAGGCTTGAGCGGTATAGAAAACTACAAGATGTAATAAAAGTTTCACATTAACATTTTCATTCATCAACATTGCTAAGTTAAATTCTAATTACAAACTACTGTTCAAATAAAAAGCTACGCGGAAACATGTGAAAAACTTAACCAATAATATTTTAGAAAAACAGGAAAAGTGACTAACATGATATAAGCTTTAGCAACGATACAATGTAAGAAAAACAACCAAGTGATTTACTAAAAGTAGATACGGTAAAGGAATGAAAACGAGAATAAGACGTAGGTAGAGCTGAAACAATGTAAAGAAAATTAATCATTAAACTGATTCAGAAAGATCAGCTAAACTAAAAAGAAGCAAAGTATTTGATGACAATAGAATGAAAAAAATATATCTAAATGAATGAAGAAAAAGGGGGTATCGTGACACTCCGATACAACAGACAGCACAAGCAGGCAGGACAACCTGTATCTCCCAACCAAGAAAGCCCCAGCACCATCTGGCAAGCTGGCGATATGCAACATGCCTGTTTTTTTTATGCTGAAGATCTTCATAATGGTCGTTGTACTGATAGATATACTGATAAAATGCAGTTTGCAGAACCCATTTATTCAAGCATACAGCACAGAGAGCATCAGTATCTGTTATG
>NW_027019567.1:15140-40928 GCF_013076305.1 Rhopilema esculentum
CATAAAACAAACGGCACTGAGCCACCGGCATTTTCCAAACAACATTAAAACATGAGAATGAAAACATCGGCTAAAGGCCAGAAAAAATCGGCAGAAGCCAACAGCGTTTTATGTCAAATTTAAACTTAAATAAAGCATAAAACAAACGGCCGTGGGCCACCAGCATTTTGCCAAACACCATTAAAATATGGAATGAAAACATCGGCTAAAGGCCAGAAAAAATCGGCAGTAAGCCAACAGCGTTTACGTCAAATTTTAAACTTAAATAAAGCATAAAACAAACGGCACTGAGCCACCGGCATTTTTGCCAAACAACATTAAAACATGGAATGAAAACATCGGCTAAAGGCCAGAAAAAATAGGCAGTAAGCCAACAGCGTTTACGTCAAATTTTAAACTTAAATAAAGCATAAAACAAACGGACGTGGGCCACCAGCATTTTGCCAAACACCATTAAAATATGGAATGAGAAACGTTGGCCAAAGGCCAGAAAAAGTCGGCAATGAGCCAACGGCGATCACACCAAAATATTAAAGTTAAATAAAACAATGGCCTAAAGGCCATAAAACGAAACGGCACTGAGCCACTGGTAATTAAGTAGTCCAAGTAATTAAAATAGTGAAAATGCTATGTCAGAAACATGAAGAAAAAAAAAGCTACATCACTTCAATAAGTGAATTTTGAACAACAACAAAAAACTGAACCAGCAAATTGACAAAGGGTAAAATAGTCTTGAACAGAACATATTAGGGAACATAACAATTAATCGAAATAAAATGTCTTTGCCCACCAAAGTTAACCACTACTTAAAGTAGAGGCTGATGCCAGACATCTTGAAGCAGTTATTAAGCGAGTTTGCGAAAGCTTGATATAAACTTGATAGGCCTCACTTGACCAGCGACCAAGTGCCTTTATCAGATATTCAGGGAAGCCTAAAGAGGCAGCCGTAGAAGCAGCCCCTACACGAAAGGTGTGCAGCGTGAAACGACCATTCCAGCCAGCTGATAATAAAGATTTCTGTAGCCAACTGTTAAGTCTATTCTTAGTCAAGAAGGCACCATTCGAAAACAGGAACAGTGGACCAGACCTTTCTCCACGAAGACGAATATATGTCATAAGGGCTGTTACTGGACATTGTCAGAACGGGCAAGTAAAATTGAGCAACCTTTGCCAAACTGATCTATCTTAGACCTGGACAATGCAATAGATACAACTGATGGAACAGGCATCTTGTCTACAGATATCTTATCAAGAGATAAATGCAACCCTTCTGAAAAATGGTTTGAAGGGACAGTAAATTCGGCTGCCCTTAAGAACCCGAAAAAGGCAGTACAACATGCAGCCCAAAGCATAGCATCGTCAAATTTTGTCAAATCTAACTGCACTTTGATGGTATGTAAAATCAAGGCGGCAATTGGAAGCTTAGTTGCTGCGGCATTTGAGCTTTTCACTCTTCGCAATCCTCTTACAACTAAAGGAATACGATGAAGGTTTTGTAAAGGATCCGGGTATCCTTCCGCTATATGTAAAGCTCAAACAGCGGCGAGATAAACTTTCAGAGTTGAAGCTTGACACGTTTTGCCAGCTTTGCCAATAAAACGCAGCAGTGTAAGCTCAGAAGCAGGACAGGGAGAACCATTGTCGTGTAAAAATTCATTTTGCTGGCAAAAGGTAATAAATTGCTTTTGAGCAGACGAATAGGTTTTCCTGGTATTTACTGACAGTGACTGTGCTAGGAGTGTTTGCCATGACTCGTCCAAGGTGGAAACAGCAGATGCTGAAGGAGACCCTCTGGGATTGCGATGGAACTTGTATCCGCAGTTGGGACAGCTCGAAAGAAAGCCTGAAAATCAGAACGTGACAATGCATCAGCTTGTTCATTACGGGCACCAGGAATATGTATTGCAGTAAATGTAAATGAATGCAAAATGGCTAGTATTGTCAACTCCCTCAGCAAGAAAGCCAGGTGGCGGTCCTTACAACTGCCTTGTCTTAATAAGAGGACTACAGCCATGTTATCACAGCGAAAAGCTATGCGCTTCCTGGACCAAGTGTTTCCCCAAATATGGGCCGAAAGAACGATAGGGATCAGCTCTTTTGAAGCAATATTGATAGATAAAGCCTCAATTGGCCAAACGCCTGCAAACCAATGAGTCTCATAAATGGCTGCAAAACCGATGCTGCCTGCAGCATCAGAAGTCACAGATATTTTCGGTGCATTTTCCCAAGTAGGAAAAAAAAATAAGCTTTTGCCATTCCAAGATTGTAGGAGCTTAAACCACCATTTAATATCATCTTGTTCCCAGCATGACAGTTTAACAAAATGATGAAATTCCGACACAGAATGAGCACGATCAATTAAACGTCTGAGAAAGGGCCTTCCTAACACAATTGCCTGGCAACAATGCTGCAAAAGGCCAATTAACGAAAGTAATTCACGCTTTTTTCCAGTTTTGCGATTTTTCCAAACAGAAAGCTTAGCACGAACTTGGACAAGTTTTTCTTGAGGCAACTGCAATTCTTGTTTAACAGAATCAAGCTTGAAACCTAAATAAGTAATGCAAGTTGAAGGACCCTCTGTTTTATCCTGAGCGATGGGGACACCCAATGTCTCACAAAGCGAGAAACATGCCTCGAGATGTCGCTTACAAATATTGGAATTTGGAGGACCAACTAAGAAAAAATCATCCAAATAATGTTGAAGGTTTGAGACACACACCTCATTCTCCAATAAAAATTGCAAGGCATCAGGGAAACGGGTAAAAATCTTTGGAGCAGAGCGAAGACCAAAACGGTAGTGCTAAATCAATGTAGAATTTACCCTGCCATTGCATACCAAGCATATGGCGCTGCTGAGATTTAACTGGTAGCAACCTATAAGCACGGCGTATGTCGAATTTTGCAAGCAGTGCCCCTTTTCCCAGTGGAATAATCAAGTCAATAGCCTCTGGAATACCTGTATATGAGACCTCTGCTTGCGAGTCAGGTATCAAGTCGTTAACACTACAATGGCGTGGAAAAGATAAATCTGTAATTAAGCGAAAAGTGCCAGGGGTACTTTTAGGAATAACTCCAAAACGATTTATATGCAAATCTGAATAAGGAGGCACATCTAGTGGGCCTAACATAGTACCAAAGTCTGTTTCTTCTTGGAGATAATTAGTAATAATATGTGGTTGAGTAGATGCACTCAGGCAATTTCTAGTTGCTGATTTAAGTACACCATCAGAAGTACCGATATCAAAACCAAAGCGGAGGCCACGTAAAAGCCATTGTTTATCTTGATAATCATAGTTAGACAGCAGTAAATTCCAAAAATAATAATTAAGTGGTGATATGGCAAGAGGCAATGGCAGCGAATATAAATTCCTGTCAACAGTAAGTAATTCCAGTGGGGAGAGTCACTTGGGTTGGGCTCTCTTGCGTGAACCTTGTGGTGCTGGCCCGCCACTAAAATTAGATTCAGATACCGCTGGGGGAAGACATGGGACCTGTGTTTGACAGTTTTTCTTTTTGTGGGCACCACAACAAACAGAACAAACATTATGAGCATAACGACAGCGTGCCATTGTGCATTCACCATCATTCCACTTAAAACAGGGGAGAGAGCTCTTTGAAGCAGTCATGCTATTTCCCTCTCTTATGCTGTTCTTTAGTGAGCCTTGGCTTAGAACGGTTGTCATCCAAAGGGTAGGAATAACCTCCCCCCAATTTTCTGAAGGATTGTTCACTACCTGTTTACGAAAAGCTGCATCATATTCAAGCCAACCAGACCCTGGGACATCCCTAGACGCTGTGGAAAGCAACAGAAAATAGCTAATGAGGCTGGAAATATTTGCTGTGGCATCCTTTGCCAAAACACCCACATAGACTGCCCATGCTTCAGACCAATCTGCAAATGTGGTTATATTTTGCAGATCAGAACGGAGCAGCTTGGACAGTTGGAATTGACTAGGCTCCTCAGTTGGCAGCTTCTTCAAATTCTTAGGCCCGAGTAAATTAAAGTCTACATATTGACCTGCCTGAATTTTTGAAACCAAATAACCTGGCACTGGCTGCACAGCAGTAGACACAGAGCATGCGACCTGTGTGTTAGCTGCAGACTGAGGCACCATATTAATAGGCTCAACATTTACTGAGCAGGTTGGGTTATCAAAAACCATGCTAGGGCCCTGAGCAAGCAAAGATGAACACTGAGGAGGAGGAATCACTTTCAAAAACGAAGGGGCAGACGCAGGATGCTCCTAGCTTTCAGGTGGCGGGTTGACATTATCAGCACGAGTTGCTAGGCCACTTTATACTTCGTAGTTCAACTGTGTCTCTGGTAAAACCACTTCACTTTACAATTGAAATGAACAAAATCCTAATCCAAGGTAGCCGCACGGCTAATAACGAAAACTGAAATCCAATTGAACTGGGTTTCCCAAAAGTAATAAAAATCCAAGAAAACAACGCTTGAAACTTTAATCTTGACTTTCTAGAGGTTAGATCACCATGTGACTGGAAGATCGTGCCACTCAGCACGACATGTCAAGTGACCCAAACCCATGCTCCTCCCTGGTGGCATTAACTGCTGTTAAACCTCTGCGCGTCTAACAGATATTACCCAATGTCAAACTAATGACCAAGCTTAAGAGTTCTGCATGTCATCTTTGATGAATTCTTTTCTGAAAAATTTTCTTATTGTGCTACTATTTCAAACGTTGAGACATATTTCTAACTGTGGGTGGATGACAGCAAATAGGTACATATCAATGTTGCAAAAATATACAAAAAACACCAGGCTGAAAGTGTACTTCCAGAGAAAAACCTGTACGCAAGGGTAGCCTGTTTTTTCTCTCAGCTTCTCTTTGTGGAATTATCATTCTTTAAAAATTTGTCTAATGTGTGCAAATATTTTGTTTGGTGTTACTGAGGTATCATCATTGGAAATGTGGTAGTTTTTCAAAAAACTGTTTTTATCTGTGAATATCTGGCTGATATCATCTTTCTTGTCTTTAAGTCAGTGGATGGCCAAGTAGATCTACAAGAAGTACTCATTCAGTTTTGGAGGGTTGACTTGAAAGGATTTTGCAGTGTTGTTGCCATACAAGCTTGTTAAAGCATTTCTTAACAATGCACCAACAACATAAAATTTTCCAACAGAACTGAGGCCAATCTTGAGATTTTTTCATGAAATCCAAAAACTTGAAGTAGTTGATGATGTCCCCAAACAGCCATTCAACAGAAATTCGGACTTCGCTCATTGATTGGTTAAAAGCCAGCTCATTTGGTGCGAGTTCTGCTTTTCTTGCAAACGGTCACTGGATGTGAACAGGATGTGGGTAAGCAGGGTCACTATAAATGCAAAGAGCAACACCATCTGGGGAAGAGGAGGGTTGTTCCAGCTGCTCCAATAAACCAGACATTACAAGCAGCCTGCTGTCATGTCTTCTACCTTCAACAGGTCCAAAAAGGTTAGCAATCATGCCATTTTGAGCCCCAACTGATTGAAACTTGAGTGCATGAACCCTTTGCCCATTGTAGACAGCTCTTTGATTCCTGGTTGGCCTGCATATAGGCCTGAAAGTGCCATTAAAAACCCCCAGCATTTGTCAAATGCAGCACCTTTGTTGTGTACTGCATCAGCAAATGACTGGAGACTCTATTGAAGGCCATGGTTGGTTCAGGTCGCTCAGTAGATTGGAAAACCTGTCGAAGATATCATCAACTACCAAGTTGAAGATCATGCATAGCTGCGGAACAGGCTTTCCGAAACTTGGGACTAAATCCGTGTAGCGACAGGGATACACGAAACGCTTCAAAGAGACATAAACTGCCGAACGGCGTCTACAATTACACCATTAAACCTCTGGCAGATGAAGGGCTTGTACAAGGTTGTAGATGTCCTGTTTCTTTAAGCCCATTTCAACAGAGCACTCCTCTTCGGCCATATCTTCCAAACTAAAACGCTCATCCAGGAAGCATTTACTACAAGACCAGCTTTTATAACAAGCTGGTTTTCATGTTGATTTTCGGCAATATACTTCTGTAAAGCAACTTGGCCAACCATAAGTTCTGAAAGAGGTTTGTTCCTATTCAAAATTTGTTTTTCATCTGTGAAATGCTGCAAAGAGATTTGGCAGATTTTGTAAATGATCTTTGAATTGTGCTGAAATGGTCTTAATTACCAATCAATTTTCATCATTACAATAGTATTATTATTCTCTTCAATGATTCATGATACATTTGTGTGTCAGTCTCAATCGTAAGAAGCCTCTTAACCTTAAACGAAGTATTAACACCAATTTATTTCAATTCTTATTTCCACTTGCTAGTCCTTATCTTGTTTTCTACACAAAGTTTACCTTCATTTGATGCATTTGGTTTCTTTTTCTAGAGTCTATGATAAACTTTTCGGAAAATATGGTCCGAATATTGACATGAATTATACAATGTGATTGCCTGGCTGTCCCTCGGCTGAACTGCATTTATGCAAGAAAATTTGTGTATAAATGATAATGAGATGAAAAGTTGTTCCGGGAACAATGAATGTTACCTTTGATGGTTTTAATCCCTTTTGTCATCATTCTGAAAACGTTTCCATGACTCTCCGCCAAATGACGGTGCAAGTCTTTTATGAAAAAGCATTTGTGAGTGCAGGTGAGGCATATACATCCACCTTCCTCGGCTGAGTTGACTGCTTTGGGTCCATGTTTGGAAAGGGATGTGTCTACGAAGGTTAAAACTTCTTTAGGTTGAATTTTAGCAACGTTTGCAATGCAACACTTGACTTCTCTTTTCCTTCAGTGTACTTTGCAGCAAATCATTGTTTTTATTTTGGTCCAATTCTGGCACGTTATTATTATCAGTGAGAGGAAGACACTTTGGTTGCACAGGATCCTTGGAATCATCGGTCGAAAACTCTACCAATTCTGCATCGTGTTCTTCCAGTGTTTCAATTGACAGCTCCAAAAAATTAACAGCAAGATCATTGTTAAGAACGGCAGTCAGAAGATTTCCTTCATCACAACATTTCCTTCATTTATCCAAGCCATGATTACTTTTCTAAGATGCTTTACCAATCAGGTAGGGTTGGCAAGGAAAATGTCTGAATCTTTGTCGTCAGCACCATGTTTACATTCCATCATTCTGGTAAAGTAGCCAGGTTGTAAACAAGCAACAGACAACATCATAGCTGCAATAACATCACAGATATTGCCATCTCTTTGCAGTGGATAGTGCTGCAAATAGGTCTTGGAGCAATGCTGAGCATGTCCCGAGGATGAGGACGTATGACATTCAATAACATACATCTCTGGCCTATCTTTTTTAAAATAGCTACGAAAAATCCTTGAACCTCATCTTTCAGCTGCTCTGGAGGGGGCCATCCAAGCAAATCTCTGTAAATTATAGCATTTTTCTAAAAAATACATTAATGCCAAAAAGAGAAGCTTTGTTTTACAGACTTATGAAACAAGAGTCATAAAATAAAAAAGCATAATTCAAAATGTTAATAAATTAAAACATTTTTAGTTTACTTAGATTACTGACATATTGCAATTGAAAATTGTTTTGATGCCATCCACCTCAAGATTATGTTAACTTGTTCAATTGAAAGTTAATCCCATCTTCTAAACAGCACAGATGCCTTCCTTTTCCGTGCTCAGACAAAGTGTTAATACACTAAAAGGTACCAAATAAGCTGCAGACTTTACCCAACAAACACCTGTAAGCACAATACTTTGGCCAAACTATAAGGAAGCTTTGACCAAAGATTCTACCATAAGGAATTTTCAGGGCAGCAAGTCTTTACCAAGAACTAAGAACATTGATTTTTTCATGTTTATCTCTTCTCTCGCACAATAAAGAACCCAATTTATTAATTTTGAGTTTCTTCTCTGATCTGCTCACAAATTAACTGCCCCTCCCTTCACTTTGGCAACCAAAGGTGATAACACAACTAATGAAAAACCCATATTAAAGAGGGGAAAGAGTTTTACAACGCGAAAGAGTTTTAAATGGGTCCTTTGTCATTAATAAAATTGCAATTTCTAGGTGTTCTTGTGGTCACTGTCAGATCATGCCAAAAGCCACCGAATGCATCTGCTGCCAGGAAATCCCAGAAGTCAGTCAGAAGCTTGAAAAAATTGGCGAATGTGATCAAGGGAATGACAAGAGCAGCTGCATAACAGATACTGATGCTCTCTGTGCTGTATGCTTGAATAAATGGGTTCTGCAAACTGCATTTTATCAGTATATCTATCAGTACAACGACCATTATGAAGATCTTCAGCATAAAAAAAACAGGCATGTTGCATATCGCCAGCTTGCCAGATGGTGCTAGGGCTTTCTTGGTTGGGAGATACAGGTTGTCCTGCCTGCTTGTGCTGTCTGTTGTATCGGAGTGTCACGATACCCCCTTTTTCTTCATTCATTTAGATATATTTTTTTCATTCTATTGTCATCAAATAGTTTGGTTCTTTTAGTTTAGCTGATCTTTCTGAATCAGTTTAATGACTAACTTCTTTTACATTGTTTCAGCTCTACCTACGTCTTATTCTCGTTTTCTTTCCTTTACCGTATCTACTTTTAGTACATCACTTGGTTGTTTTTCTTACATTGTATCATTGCTAAAGCTTATATCATGTTAGTCACTTTTCCTGTTTTTCTAAAATATTATTGGTTAAGTTTTTCACATGTTTCCGCGTAGCTTTTTAATTGAACAGTAGTTTGTAATTAGAATTTAACTTAGCAATGTTGATTGAATGAAAATGTTAATGTGAAACTTTTATTACATCTTGTAGTTTTCTATACCGCTCAAGCCTGATTGCCCTTCACAATTGGTGACAGTTGGCTGGAATTTTTGATTAAATAGGGCCTAAGTGAATGAATATTTAGGTACCTAGCCTTCAATGGTCAGCAACAGAAATTGAGCCACTAAGGATAAGATTGACAAGGATGGCAACTGAGGAAAATGCATCACCTGGCCCCAGCACATCGCAATGATTTGACCCTTCTTTTGGAAGCAAGTCCATTTTGATGCAGCCCGACAAATTTTATGGGTATCCCAATGACGACATGATTGATTGGTTCGCATCGTTTGAGAGGATTGCGAGAGCCAACGAATGGGATGCAGAAAAATCCGGTAGAATGGTTTCTGCGTTTTTGAGGGGTCCTGCTGGAGACCATTTTGAAAAAATAGAAGAAGTAGACAAGACGAATTTCCGCGTAATCAAGCAATTGCTGATTGACTGATTCAGCCTGGCAGATATGAGGAGGTCTGCATATAGCTCCTTGGCTGGAAGGAATCAAGGAAAGAGGGAAAGTGTGAACAAATTTGCTTCATTCATTCCAAGATTGGTTTTACTGTCTTTCCTGCCTTAACGAGCTAATTGAAATAACAGCCTGTGAGCATTTCATTTTGGGACTAAGACCACAATTATTGAAAAGAGTCACGATGGCGGATCACAAAACATTCAATGATGCCATTAGAATTGCCCTAAGAGAAGAGAGTATGGAGGAAACTGAAACAGTTTGTGCTGAGGAAACACAAACTAATGGGCAAGTCAAAGAAATTATTAGGCTGTTGACAAAGATATTAAACGAAAAAGGACCCATAAGTAACAAATATTTTGACCGTAGAAAGAATTATAATGGCACCAAAAATAAGTTTGCAAGAGATGGTTGTCCCATCTGCAGGCTATATAGAAAGATATTGCTGGAAAAAGTATCCTAAAAGCAAGCCTGGTGCAAATAATTTCGTCAAGAATACGGAAAACTAGAACCTGCTGCTGCACATAGAGGTCAGCCAGGAGTAATTTCAAAACCTCTACTGGTTCTTAATAGAGAGCAATATTCTCCTTCTGTTAAAGAAAATGATTTTTATGATTATGATAATTAAAGTAAAGATTTTATACAACCTTTAGATGTATCTCGTATGACGCAAGAGATATTATTATGTGGCCCAGCAAGTATTATTGATGGTTTTAATCATGACGTGCCCACAAAAATACTAGTTGATATGGGTGCGTCCATGAGCATTGTCAATCAAAGAATTCAACAGACGCAGTTTCCGCATGTTGTTCTCCACCCAGGGATTGTGAATGCTACGGCCGTCATGGGGGATCCTGTTAAGTTTAAGTTGTGTTCTCCGAATCGCTACAGTTAGAGAAAAAAGTAGTATTCCAGGATTTTTATGTATTGCTGGGTTTTCAGGACAATTGTGTGCTTGATACAGATTTTCTTGCGCGGGCAGGCATATCCATTAATATGTCAGACCGAACATTGAAATGGAATTCTGAGACAATTTTCTTTGCCACAGATCCACCGGGCACTGTTTGGAAAATTTCTTTAATTGAGAGGGTAGATATACCTCCAAGGTCCTAGTTATTTACAATGTTGCCAATAGGCCCATGTTGTTCGACAGGTTTATTTGAAATAAATGACTCACTTTATCAATCTTTGAATGTTTACACTGCAAGGTCGCTTGTGCAGCCTCAGCGAGGGAAATCCCTGTTAAGTTAGTAAACCCTTGCTTGGTAGTAGTAACTTTAAAACCCAATGAACATCGGTGAACTGACGTCCATCATTTATTCAGCTCATACGTGATTAGTCTGTAAAGACAATAGCTCTGTTCTCGACAGTATTAGCCTACAAAACGATTCCTTGTCAGACAAACAACAAGTTAAAGAACGTTTTAGGCAAATACATACTGTTGACACGTAAGATAATGCCCCGATTTCGTAGCAACCATATCATGTCCCAGTGGCAAGGTTAATGCGATAACACATGTGTTAATGCGATAACAGTGGTTTTCTCAAGGTTAATGCGATAACACATGTGTACCCTTTTGCAGCGCATCGACGAAACCTTAGATAGTTTACACTATTGATATTGGCACTCGTTATTTTACAACCCTAGATTTAGCTCCAGGATATTGGCAAGTACCCCTTAAAGAGGTAGATATGCCTAAGATTGCTGTTTCTCATCACGCAGGTCTTCGGGAATTTACAGTGATGCCCTTTGGCCTCTGCAGAGCACCTGCTACATTCCAGCGACTCATGGAAATCATGCTCGCAGGTCTCAATTGGGAGTTGTGTTTATTCTATTTGGACAATGTAATAAATTTTCTCGTGCACTTTCGAAAAACAATTAGATAGACTATAATCAGTTATGTCCCGTTTGCGCACAGCTGGTCTTAAGCTCAAGGTTAAGAAATGTACTCAGCGATCATGAACGATCAAATGGAAACCAGGCTTAAAAAAATCTGACTAAGATACATTTCCCTTTGAGGTCATGGTTTAAATTTTTGCAAAGCCTGAGAGGGAAACTTGGATTCACATTTTTCTTGTAGAGGTTTATTGGTATTATCTATGAAAGTAAAAATGATGCAAATGGCATGCAGAAGATCTTAAACAACCTCCAAGGTTATGTTCCAAAATTTGAGGATAATGGAACAATCCAATATTCACAGCAAGGCATTGTAGGAGACCAGTTAACATTTGGAGAAGGAGTAAAAGGTCTGTTTGAGTTTAAAATGGGTACAATGCCACAGAAAGACGTGAGGGATTTCACTTTAAAATTGCAGATTTTCATGGTGGCATATAAGGAGACCAGTTGAGGTATATTTGAATTTTATATCAAATGTGCTGCATTTTACTTACAGAAATTAATACATGGAAAGTAAAGATGAAATATTTCACCAATTTGAATGCTCTGGACCTTGAGTAATGTTCAGTCTAAAGGTGTACAGGCTTGGTCAACCTTTCACAACTCCAAGGAGTCACCAGGGAGTCACCACGAAGTCACCACGGAGTCACCACTGAGTCACCACAAAATTTTTCATTCTTGCATTGGAGGCAAGAGTTGTTTCAGCTGCAATGTTGGAACTTGGAATCACTGATAGTGATGAGCTCCCAGGCCTAGACGGACTACCAGGAAACATTAATACTTTTTCCAAGCAACAATAGGTAGAATGGCTGAATGCATTAGCTACTAAAGTGGTTGATAAATATGTCTTGAATGAAAAAAATGTTCAAGTTCCTAGAGTCGGAAAAGCAAGTGATAGGTATTTGTGTAGGTTTCCTACCTGTCAAAAGTCCTTCTGCTTTGAGAGGAAAAGTTGCCGGGCCCATGAAATGACGCACAGAGGGATAGCATCAAATGGGATTACTAACAAAACTCCCAAGTCATCTTTCATGGAGGTCTAATGTCTATAAACTGTAACAGTATCAAAACTGTTGACAAATGAGCAGAGTTTGCTAGCAAACAAGGCGGTCAGGAATCAAAACTAGACTTAAATTACACGTCATCTGAAGTATTCCAAGAGGATATAACCCATTTTGTAAAGATGGAACAGATAACAGAGTTTTGTCGCTGTTTGTTTCCGTTCGTTGTGGTCGCTGATGATGCCTTCCCCCTTAAAGAATACCTGATGAAACAATATGCACAAAGAGGCCTTACCAAAGAGCAGAGAATTTTCAATTATCATTGAAGTCGTGCAAGGCGCATAGTTGAAAATGCATTTGGGATCCTTTCTAACAGGTTTCGTGTATTTCTCTCCCCAATCATGGTTACTCCAGAAAATGCAGAGAAAATCGTTCTTGAAAGCTGTGCTCTTCACAACTACTTGAGATCAAAAGATTCTGCCAGCTACACACATAATGGGTCTTTCGATTCTGAGTTAGTTGAAACTGGCAAAGCTGTTGCAGGGGAGTGGCGAAATTGTGAACCAACATGATGGCTTCGCTTGCACAACAAGGCTCCAACAGATATTCCAATGAAGCAAAAGAAGTCCGGGAAAGCTTTTCAAAGTATTTCAACACTGCTGGTGCAGTTCCTTGGCAAGATGAATTTGCATTGGTCAACCAGAGAGAACATCATCTTAATTCTAAATGAATAGTTACTTAATATATTTGAGGTTGACTTTCGAGGAACAACGGTAATTCGTAGAAACAATAAAACATTAAAGTAGGGCCTTTTCGATTTGTAAACCTCATTTAGACCATTGCCACTTTTGCTACTCTTTCGAACTTTGGGAATTTTTTTGAGTAGTATGTTTGTAAGTTGTTGACTTTGTTTTTACTTCCTTCACTACAAATATAGAAACAATAATATAGATATAATACGATGATAATAATAATCATGACAATATAAAAACACGAGTTGCAGCGACCAAAAACTAAAGCAATTTATTACGTCAAAACCTCTATTATGTAGAATTTATATTCCATTCAATGAGAGTTATGAGCAAAGGATACACAAAGAGAAGTTATAGAAACAAAAAATTATTTCAACCTACCGGTAATACCAAATTTTGATGCAAGTCGATCCAAACTAGCTTGCTTCTCATTTCTGTCTTTATAGGAAGACTCGAGAACATTCCACAAGCTCCCTTCTTTCTCATATTCAGCAATAAACAATTATGTTTCTTCACTTTTATTGAACTTAGGCAGCGTTGTTTCCATGTTCCCTTTAAAATGACTATAAACAGACTGAAACAATGCGGAACATGGCAATTCGGATGACGTAGCAGCGTGGGTGAGCAAGAATGTCATTCATTCACCTTTCAATTTGTCGAATGGAATAGAACACGTTCGATTCTTGAAAAATCGAATTCGACAATCTGACAATGGCTTTCAACATTCAATTTCTCCTCTTACACGGTCAGATTTTGTCGAATTTGACAATCGAATTCGCTTAAGGGTTTTTTTCTAGATGTTTTAGTCAGCTAGTCATGAAAAGTAAATCTTTGTTGCCAGATGGAAAGTCCATCATGAAATTAGGAGCACAATGAGATGTGAATGTGGCTAAAGCCAATTGCTCTGTCTTAAGTACCTACCAAGTCAACATCCTATCGTTTGTTGAGACAGGAATACCTTATGTAGAATTAATTTTCAAAACCAAGGAGGAGTCATTGAACCTGAAGGAAGATTTCTTATTGATACTAACAGAAATATTTTGCAATAAGAATAAAAAAAATAATGGAGAAAAAAATTATATCAAGTCATTATTACTTCTTGTACAAGAATTTAGCCCTTCTATTTTTAAGGCTTGCAAAAGCACTTATGACATTGGAATTAAAGTCCACAAAGTTCCTTATCAGACTTTTTTCTATTTACAGCATTGTCTCTCCTCTGACATCGTGTTTCTTAAAAATGTCTTGACACGTTTGAGTGTTGAAAACACCTTTTTGCTTCAGAAAAAGACTCCAGTTTTACTCCATCTAGGAAAAGAATGATTCAATGGCATTTTTCAGAACATCTGATGGGAAGCATCGCTCATAACTTGAAAAGGAGTCACTTTCAAATAATGTAGCAGTAATATGTGATCAGTGAAGTCAAATCTCTGGCAGCAATTTGTAATTATTATGTCACACACTTCACGAAAAACTCTTGAATGTTCTGCATCAGATGTCTCATAACATGGCCTTTTGGCAGAAGAATGTATCTGTGAAAAAAGACTAGGTATTATTTCCTTAACATTGTCGATGGCATGGATAAAATACAGTATGCTCTTCTTGATAGATACTGGACATATCTGACGCTTTTGTAATTGAGCATACAGTATATCAACATTAAAACCGAAAACTTTCGGACGATCAAACTTTTGCACAAAATTGTGTCCAAAACTTTAATTGTCCGAAATACTTTCTTGTCCGAAAGTTTTATCGTCGGAAAGTTTGTTTTTTTTAAATAAAGAAAGCACAAATATAGGTTACTTGAAGCGTATTAAACTACATAAATTATCTAAACATTGTTCTTGGCATCTTTCATCAACAGTTTCCCATTGTTCTTCCTCATTTTCATCATTTTCCCAAAACATGTGCCAAGAACTTTCACTTGGCACATGCCCAACAACAGAAGCTTCTCAAAGGTGTTTTGATCCAATACATTTATCGACGCACTGATCCAATACATTTATCATTTATCTACCATCATTGTCCTTCAATCTTTGTCTTTATGTAATGACATCCTTTCTTTTGTTCCATGGTCTTGTGCTGAATTGCATACATATATTCATCAGAACTGGATTCATTGTCCTTGTTGTTATGGCGCTGTAAAGGCTTTACTTGGTTTCTTTTGTTTATTGTTGGGTTGCAATGCATTCTATGAAATGTCTGTCCTTTTTTCGAGTTTTGACAGACACTTGCAAAATCATCAGTTTTATTGCACTTTCGGCAAACCTTCCCTTTTGCAGAACATCTTTGCTCTTGCAGCTATGCTCCTCCACAATTGTTCTCAGCATGTTCTTTGTCCTCTTGCTTTCGGTTTTGCCTGTTGCGCTTGGAATTGGTTCGTCACAAAAGTTTCCTCGGTTTTAGATTCAATGTCCTTCGCTTTGTACAAGCTCATTTCATCTTGCTGACCATCTAATAACATGTCTTTCAATTTTTAATCTGGATCCCTCAGAGCACGTCTTCGTATTTTAGAAGAAGAAGAAATTGGGATTTTCAAATTGACAGTTTGTAGAGAGGTTTCGTAATCTAGTATGAAACTTATCCAGGGTCTCTCCCTCCTCTTGAAGAGTTTGACGAAATTTGTATACCTCGTATCAGCGATTGTTTTGAGGCTCGAAGTAAGCAGTGAGTTTTTCCTTTGCAATTTCATAATCGGCATCAGCCCCAATATCATCAAGTTGGTGAAAAATTTCTCAAACACAAGAACCAGCTTGATACAGAAGTAATGCCCTCTCGGATAGCATCGCGAATTCCACTTTCGATGAGAAACAAATTGAAGTTGCTCAACCAGAGACGCCATCGTGCTGCTAAACTTGATCCAACCTCGCCATCAGGGCTGAATTTGGGTACCGGTTTGAGGTTTAAGGCTGTATGATGCTGTATTTGACTCATCACCAATCTCATAACCTGCACTTTGAGGTTAACGCAAGAGAGAAACTTCCACTTTGCCAACATAACACTCTATGCATCATACAGCGAATAGTATATTAAATAATACAATAGTCTTGCTAATTAGCATCTTTACTCCATAGGGAGAGTCCATATTGTAAAAACTATTTACAAGGATATGACATAATTCTTCAAATATACTTGACACAGTGAGGAAGTGGTGAGAGAAACAGCGAAAAGAAAAATAACACTGCAGGTGGAGAGAGAAGCCAACCCCATGGCCCAGGACTCATCTTCAGAAAGATCAGTCTCTGTGGTGGAAACCTATTGTTTTACAATTTGTCCCTGGAGTAACTTTGCTACAGCGAACATTTGCATCATTTTTCATAGAATGGAAAGTATTTATACTCAAACTATTGCCAGTTGAGGATGGCACGTTTATGGAAAAACTTCATGGAAACGCCGTAAAAGAGGCCAGACCGTTTTTGCTGAAAAATAACAAGACAAAATTACTTTGAACTCAGATCCTTTCGTTGTGGCTTGGAGGCTCAGCCTCTGTTGTGGGGCATATGCATAATTGAATTGTAGGTTTGCATTTCAATGTATTTCTGTACACTTTCACCAAAATTTTACAATCAACACGTCTTAGCAGCTAATTGTGCTAGAAAAAAGATTCAAACATTTAGATTTGAAAGTGACAATCAGCTTGTTTTCTCATATTTATCCCTTTAGCCGAAACAGGCATCAATATCTCGAGCCAATGTTTGATGCAAAGCCTTTAGTAATTAATTGAAATAAAATAGGATACAGTATTTTTTATCAGTCACAGAGTTTTCACTTTTCTCACTTGGTCCAGCTATTTTTATCCTCTTATAAGATTAAAAGAAACTCATTTTTGTCAGAAACTCATCAGCCTGTTTTTCAAAATTTATTCGAAATTAAAGAAAAAGTTCTAGTTATTGATTGCACTCACACTGCCATGCCGTTGCAGTATTTGCAGAGTATGGTTTCATCGTCCAAAGCTGCCATCCAAGGTCTCAGAAATCAGTTGTTCATTCTTTGTGAATGCATTGCTTTTGCGGACAGACCACTTGTAGACCTTAGAATATAGATATGAAATGTCTGGACCCAGGAAGAATTAAACTGATTAAAAGCTTCCAAGCTTTTCCTCAACTCCATTGTCTCTTTTGTGTACATTCCTTCAACGAGAATGAACAAATAATCACCTTAGGCCTATGTATATTACAGATTGTCAAAAAAAAATATGAAGCGAACATACGAAAGATTATCAATACGTTTTCTTACCGGGTGTGTTTATGTTCAATGTTAAGACACTGTGTTGGATCACACAACATCTGCACGCAAGTGATATAGACAATTAGCCGCTGAGGTTTTCTAATCAACCATCGCATATATTTCGATCTATGTAAACGAGATTTTTAAGAAAGAAAATGAAGAAAAAAGAGATGTATTTACCTTAACTGCAACATATCTAAGGCTCAGGCCGCATTTGTTTTCAACCACCGATTTTTGTTGTTAAGGTAACCACAGTGAAAGAGTCTATTAGCCTACATTAAGTATAAGTTATCGCAATTGTGACTCTGCAACCCCCAGGTTAAGAGTTTCTCAAAAATTTTCCATAACATTGATGAAAATGCCATCCAAATGGTTTGCAGGACTAACAATGTTTCTAGAACTGTTTTTCCCATGCAGAAAGTTTCAATGTGGTCTTCACTCAAAAATATTCAGGAAGCAGAAACACAAAAGGAGATTCTTCGCAGCAGTTGATAACTTGAATTTCTTGGGGTTATTGGATTTCTTTGTCAAATGAAAGACATGTCGAACAAGAATCAAAATTGATTGATTCATTGCTTCAATCTTATTGGTGTAACTTTGAGAGTAACAGGTTCAGATTAGGACAACAAAACAAGCTTGAAGCCAGTATCACAACTCAGAAACACAGATTTCATTTGAACAGCAAATTTAAGCAAAGCACTTATTAATGATTCCATTGGTTGCTCGGAAAATTGCCACATGCATGACAGCTTTCCGTGGGTTCAAGAAGTGTGTTCCTTGGTATATCAACCACAAATATAGAACAATAATGGACAAAGCAACTGATGAGATAATCTCTTTATTTGATTATAGGAAGCAAGAATTAAGTAGACATCTACTTTCATCAGTAGGGGTATATTACGAGGGTGAAGTTTTCCATGTTTGTGAGTATATTGCATCCAAACTGAACTTTTTTTAACTTGATGATTGTTTGATTGATTTTAAAAAATTTGCATAATACTTTTATTGCCTCTTTTCCTGCCACAGATTCCTGTTGGTTTAGTCATGAAAAACGAGTCAATAGGTGCTAAAATGATAGATATCTTGGAATTAGTACAACATCGATATATTCCTTGCATCAAGGCGGGAGATAGTGAAAATAGAAAGAAGCAGATTGTCGAGAAACTATTTTTGGTGGTGATAATTTGACAGAGGAGCGAGCATGGAACATACAAGTAGCAATGGCTCATGGAGAAACTGCGTATGAATGTCTCAAAGGAATTAGTGAAATTTCGAAAAATGAAGTCTGGGATGCTTGTTGACTGTATAAAGTTGGTTAACTTTAGGAGTGCAATTTAGGTGTGTCATATGATGTTAACTTGCTGGACACAGTTTAGTCACATCGTTTCTGTTTTAAACAAAGTCGAAAGAAGAATGTTGAAAGTATAATGATATTGAGAATGTTTGTTGGACTGAAATTATGTTGGGTATGATATGAGAAGCAATTTCAAGAAAAAGTTTGTCATCAAACCTGCTGAGAACAAAAAGAATCTAAATTCAGACTGTCATCAGACTGAAAACTTGCGATTATTTCATAAAGCAGATTATGACCAAGATGAAGCTGGCCAGAAGACTGGTGCAAACCATAAAATAAACATGGCTAATTCAAGCTTACAGGCTGGGGCACATTTGCTACAAATTGAACTGCACAAGACACGATAATGTTGCAAAGTCAGGCCTCTTTTATAAAAGCTCAGGAATAACTGCCTTCAAATAAAGCTTGAGGAACACAACTCTCTTGATGAACAGATTATTCTCTTCAAAGGATGAAGTAGCCTGAGCAGGTATTTACCAAAAAGCCAAAGAAATCTGGATTTAAGCTGTTTTCACAAAATAGGTAGAGTGGATTTTGCTATGCTTTGACATGGATGGAGCCCCGAATCATGTGAAATATTTTCTTATGAACAAAATTTGACATCTGTGGGCTTGATTACTTAATGATTATTTTATAATTGCACTTAGCTGTTATTACAATATCACACATTCTCTTATTTTTATTCCCTTCTAAAATTGTTTAATTCTCATTGATGTTCTATAAAATATTGCGGTTGACCATTCATTCGTATTTAGCCAAATTAACTTGGATATTGTATATTTAGTATAATTATGTTAACTGGTATATTGTAATTAATCAATTTTATGTTGAAAAAAATATTTTGAGTGTGAGTTTGAGACTGTAGGTCAAAGTTATAAGCTATATTTTGATAACTATTTCACCTGTGTTGTGTTGTTACTGAGATTGAAGGAATCAAAGTTTTGAGCAATTGGCACACTTTGTCAAGAAAGACTTAAAGGATGCCAATTGAAATCTGAAAAAGAATTGAAAAAAGAGAGCCGTGGCTCTTTTGATGCCTTTGTTGATGTAAATTCAGGTTTGACTTTTGTTGGTCCAATTTGCATCCAATTATGTTTACACAGAACCAGTTGAATCAGTAAGGATATGGCCTTCAAGTAAAAGGATATAAATTGAAGTAGGAAGACCAGCAATTGTTGAGGCATACAGCAGAGGTATGGGCTTTGTGGATCTATTTGATGTGTTCCAAGCACTTTACAGGATGGGGCACAGGAGCAGAAAAGGCAACATGAGGATTTTTTTGGATCCTTGGAACATTTCTATAAATGCATGGATTTTGTACAGGAGACTTGCAAAGCTAAAATAAGTCCCAACTTGCTAGACTTCACTTCACTTGTAGCAAAAGCACTTGTGAAGGAAGTAGTGGAGAAATAAAGGAAGAAGTCGGCCTAACAGTGAAGCAGTAGAAAATTCCAAGAGACCAAGGAGAGCTCCAGATACGCTAGGTCCTGGAGCAACCACTTGCTTTGTTGGGAAAAAACACTTGCCTGTCCATAGACAGGATAGACTGAGTTGTATTACATATCGAGGGAAAACAAGACTGGGATTTCAAAAATGTGAAAAAGAATTATGCTTGACTGACAAAAAGGAACAGCTTTTTGACATTTCAAAAGAACTATATGACATTTTCAATTGAAATATTTGTAAAAAGAATGCTCTTGGTGATTTTTCATAATAAGTATTTTCAAAATATTGCTTTCTTATCAGCTGGTTCTGTACCATTAGTTTCCCTGAGTTCCGGCAAGGACCATATAGTCCTGCCCCCAAATTTACCCCAAATGACAATCAATTTAAAATTTAACAATGAAAATCAAATTTAGATATTTTGATTAAGAGACAATTTGGAAAAATATCATAAAAGAAGCTCGAAAGGAAGTGCTTCCTTAAAACCAACCTTGGAAGCTGACGTCAGTATTCCAAGACTTTTGGCAGGTATTGTAGTAACTACTCATAACATTTATTTCTGCCCATTTTTTCAGTCAAAATTTTTTACTCGAAATAATTTTTGATGCGGCAAAAATGATAGACTATGACCCCCAAAACCCAGCTCCCAGAGCGGCAAAAATATTTGTTTAACAAGAGGAAATTATGCGGTGTTGATCCATCTTCATATTCTCCATAAATTCATCTCAAATCATCAGATCTATCAGCCATAATATCAGGAATGAGGCATGAGAATGGTAGAAAAATGATCCATCAGTGAATTCTCCTATCAACATACACTGAAGCTCAATGCATAAATCACTAGAACAAAGATGCTAGAGGCAAAGCTCGCAAAATGATTGGTAAGTCAGTCGAATAAATTGGGAATCTGCGCGGTCATCTTTTAACAAAGCTTTTCTGCACCAGGCAAAAATGCTATTGTTCTCGTAAGTCAGTAGAGGCGATGTATGATCAAGAAGGCCAATTATTTTTACAGGAGTTAGTATGAGAATTTTTTTGGGGTCCGGACAACGTATGGATTTTAAGACTGACTTCCACTGACTTACCAATCATTTGCAGCCAAGCCAAAACAATACCCTCCTGCCCAGCATTTCTGCATCTCAGTACAGCAAATGCTTGGCAGAGGTTTTCGTATTTGTGTCTGAGGAATTAGCTACATTCCGGATACAACATGGATATTTTAGAGTTAGTTGAGTCGCTTATTGTCTCTAATGACACAGAGAGACTTCATAGCATTTACGCTGATAATATCAGGGCATTTGGGAAGCAAACATCTATCTCTGTATCTGCAGCTCTTGGCCTTCCGAGGGACTTTGCAGCACAACATTTTATCCCTTGGAACAGACTGGATATAGCAGGAGAAAAAACTGCTTACGCAGGAAGGTATGGTTTTAATATTGAAATTGTTGTAAAACCTTGGCAAATTAGCAACCTTGGCAAGTAGGTAATGCTGGTAGTGGTAGATCTTAGCTAGATAATATTTTTGCCATCCTAACGCTTTTCGGCGGGAAATTTAAGTTTAGACAGCAGCAACAACAAATGCATGATTGAGTTTGCTGCTCAAATGGCTGAGGGTCCATTCTCATCTTGTGGGGCCCTTAATTTTTCAACAAGTTTTGAAAGCTTTGTTTTGATAATAAGATCCCTATTCCAGGGTGCATTCCTTGTAAACCTTATGCCAAAGGTACACCAAGGCTAGGCCAGGTGTATGCCAAGGTCCACTGCCATAAAAATCTAACCAAAAGACTTCGCCAACAGCCCCACCCCATCATAATTCTAAGACAAGTTATTCTCTTTATGACGGTCACATACATATCCACTCATGCTGGTAGGGTTCGGGTCAGGATCTAGTGTACTAGAGCAAGACCGTCAGAAGCAGGGGTGCTTGAGCCCCCAATAATTGTTAAACTGTGCCAGATTTCCTTTATAATAGTGTACTGAATGGAAAGCAATACAACAGGCAGCCAACCCACCCCCAATTTGAGTTTTGTTCAGAAGAGGTATGCTAGTGCATTGGTATCACATGGCAGGCATCATATTGTTTCAGCCTGTCTAAGAAATTATATTTTCAATAGTTTACAACCCATGGTGACAAAATCAGTATTAGAGTTCATAAAAAATTAACAGAAAAAGCTCCCTGCCCCTCAGGTACAATTTCACCAAAATTCTAGTGTGCACCATATGCCAAAAGATGCTTATCTCACACAAATGCCATACCAAACAATTTAACTTCACTCCAAAGACCTTTAAAATTTACTGCATGGGATGCACCCTGGTCCCCATTCAGGAAACTGCAGCACAAACCATTGACCTCAACACATTGAAGGTCAGATTAAGTCAAATTTTAAAAAGGTTAAAAAGTTGCAGTTTTATTTTAACCTTACACGCATTCAAATACTGTAAGAAGGTGACAAGTGGCATTGTTAGTTATACTACATGACATAAGCCATTTAATGTTATTTTTACTAGGTTCTAGTAGCAAATTTCATTTTGGCTCCCTGGTTGTTTAAATTTGATGAAGTTTCAATTTGGGTGTAATTTAAGCTAAACTGTTGTTTAGGGTCAAGGAGGATGGAAACTGCATGTACAATGCCTGTTCTTTGGCTATCAGTGGAAAAGAAGACATGTCTCATCTACTGAGAGCATTAACATCTGCTGAACTTTACCTCTATTCTGAATTCTATGCCTCTCATCCCCATTTTGCAACACTTCTTGCCTCTGAAAGATCTTCTGCCCTCTTGGTAACTTTCTTTTCTCATTCAATTTCCCATGAAGCAAGTGATTTGCTTACAGGTTTTTTTAAAAATTATGCTGATTGTGTTAAACATGAGGCACTCAAAAACTGTCAGGATAGGAGGTGGAGCCCATTTATTTGCATCATGGCATTATCTAATGTTCTTGGTCTGCCTGTATTTTCCTTTTATCCAGAAACTTGTGGTAGAAGGTATGCTATAAATTTAAGCAATGCAAAAATTTTTCCACGAGATGGTACTTGTCAAAATATTGAACCAATCCGACTACTTTGGTCCAAAGCAGGTGGTGGTAAAAATGACCTTAATCCATCCTTCAAAGCAAACCATATTGTTCCACTTTTCCTGGCAGAGAAGGGCTCTTTACAACAACCTGTAATATCCACTATTGTTCCTAAGAATGAACAGTGCCCAAAATGGAAGCAGCCAGAAAAGCAAGCCGAGATTTCTTTTCCCAAAAAGGTTTCAATTAAGATGCCTTTGGAATCAGTGAATCCAAGAGAGAATGAAACTGTAGAACCAAACCAACTTTCATCAGCATCAAATCTTCAAAATCTGATTGCCAATGTGACAGACATTGGATCTTTTTACCTGAATACTGCTAGTATGACAGATATGGAGAGGTATGAAAAGATGCTTAATGTTTGGAAGCCAGATCCAAAATTTGCATTTCCAAGCAGACAAATTCATGGAAAAAGCAGGAAATTTGTATATTCTTGGCTCATAAATTACCCTTGGCTTGCATACTCGAAGCTATTAGATGGTACTTTTTGTCTACCATGTGTTCTGTTTGGGAGAAAAACTGGTCAAAATGCATCTAAACTGGATAAGTTGATGAAAAGCCCTTTGACAGATTGGTCTTCTGCAAGTTATAGAATTAAAGAGCATCAAAATAAGTCAGAAATTCATAAAACTGCACTCGAAACGATGAACAGGTTTAAGAATGTCATGGAAAGCAAAGAGAAACCCATCGATCTTATTCAAAATAAATCTTTAGACAAAGCTGTGCAGCAAAATAGGTTGAAGTTAGCTTCTATTGCCAAATGTGTTCTTCTATTTGCAAGACAAAATATTCCTTTACGTGGTCACAGAGATGATTCACAATACTACGATACAAGTGATTGTGGCAATTTTCAAGCACTTTTAGATTTTCGCGTTGAAAGTGGTGATAGGATCTTGGCAGAACATTTCAAGACGGCTCCCCGAAATGCAACATTCAAATCAAAGACTGTGCAAAATGAACTTATTTCTTGTATTGCAGAAGATGTGAACCACCAAATAATAAAGGAAATCAAGGAATATGGTCCTTATTCAATTTTAGCGGATGAAGTCTCGATTGTTCTAATCAGCAACAGATGCCTTTGGTCATACGTTATGTTGATGGGAATGGAGATATTCAGGAACGATTCATGAAATACATAATTTGTGACACTGGAACAACTGGAGATGCTCTGAAAACAAAGATTTTGAATTGTATTACAAATGATTTGAATTTGGATATTATGGATTGCAGGGGACAGTGCTATGATAGTGCTGGTAATATGGCTGGAAAGTACTCTGGTGTTGCATCTCGAATCCTTGAGATTAATGACCAAGCTCTTTTTACGCATTGTGCTTCACACAGGCTAAATCTTGCTGTTGCTGCTTCATGCAAACTGCAGTGTATTAAAAATATGATGGAATTTATTCGGAAAATCGCTCACTTTTTTCATACTCCAAAACGACAACTTCTATTGGAACAGATGGTAAAAAAGCATTTGAAGAACTATTCACATACAAAGCTTATAAATCCTTGCGAGACAAGATGGATTCTTCGCATCGATGCTTTGGAAAGATTTATGGATATGTACATCCCAATATCAGAAGCTATGCGAACCATTCGTGACAACATAGACGGAAATTGGGACGATTGCTCTGCTGATGCCTTCACCTATTTCTTTGCACTACAAAGTTTTGAATTTATCATGACGCTGATTATTGCTAGAATGCTCCTGTGCTATACACGTTCAGCAACCATTCGCAATTCCGTTTTTGGACCATTTTCTTCAAGAGCTGCCTAAAAGATTTTCTCCCCAAAATCGCATTGCAATAAAAGGAATTTCCATAGTCCCTGGGATGCTCCAAGCAGAATACAACAACAAAAGTGGCCAAAAGCGAAACTGGAAGGAAACCTTAGAAAGTGGTATGGAAGACGTAAACAATGGAACATATGCTTCTTCTATCACCGATGTATCGTTATCTGATGTTAGGAAAGTGGGGCAGCCAGCACTAACTAAGAAAGCACCAGCAAGCAAAACTAACATTGAACAGAAAGCAGTCACAATCCAACGCTGTGATAAGCTGTGGAAAAAAAATCTTGAGACATTTTGCAATCAATATGCCAATGATTTGCCTGACATATCCTTCATCTCCCACGAGGTAGACAACTTGGAATCTGCCTGGATAGATGTTCCAGGACAGCCTAAAAATATTTTGGACACTTTGAAGATGACCAATAAGATTTCATTTCCAAACATATACGCCTGTCTCAAAATACAGGCTGTTTTGCCAGTAACATCGTGCACTTGTGAACGGTCTGCTTCCTCTGTTAGACTGCTCAAAACATATCTAAGAAGTAGGATGACCTTAGAACGACTGAATGGCCTAGCAACAACATACACTCACCGGGATAAAAAGGTAGATATTGAAAAAGTTATTAATAACTTTGCAAGGAAAAAAAAGCGGAGATTAAAACTTGTAAATATTCTTGACACTGACAACAATATGGAAACCATTGATGAAGCTATAGTTTCTGAAATATATTAGAACAGTTATCAGTTTATAAGAATCCCAATGAAGTCATAACAAAGTAACCAAAGTATTAAAGTAACACATCAATTTGTTCTACATCAAAGTGGATCCAAATATCCTTATTAAGTAAAGCACAGGAAAGGACAGTATCCAGCAATATAATATATTTTTATCTTTCAATGGATAACAGTTTCTGAATATCATATTCCTATTAAGTGAAGCACAGCAAAGGACAGTATCCAGCAATGCCATATCTTTTTATCTTTCAATGAAGAACAGTTCCTGAA
>NW_027019568.1:0-14973 GCF_013076305.1 Rhopilema esculentum
TTAGCGCAACAGACACCGACATCCTGGTTTTGATGGTGCATATCTATTCATGGAGAGATATTGATCGACCATGGCAAATGAAAATCGACCATCAAAATTTCGTCAACGTTGCCGCAATTGCTGATCACATCGGTTCGGAAGCATGCAATATCTTACCAGCTTTTCACAGTATAACTGGATGTGACACGACATCATTTCAATTTAGAGTTGGTAAAGTTGCCCCATGGAAAAAGCTGATGAAAATGCGTTTATATGACCTTCTTTTGACATTTGGCTGCAGATTTCTGACGGATGATAGCCTGCTAGCAGCCAAAGAATTCTTTCGAAGTATCATGTGTAATGGAGAAATAAAAGAAAGCCACCTAGATACAAGAGTAAGAATGTACCAAAAGCAAAAATTGTAGTCTAGTGAGGGAATAATTCCGGATGAAAACAGTGCCATGCAACACCTTTAAGCGAAGTTGGCTGCAATGCTATGTTTGGTGTCATTATACTGAGAGTCAAATTGATTTCCCTACCATTGACGAAACTTTTGGTTGGAGTCAGAATGTCGGTTTCATTAAGCCATTGTGGTATTCGTGCAGCCAGTTTCCACCAGATATGACAGACATTAACGAAGAGGCAGGAGTTTATGGTAAGCAACTAAGCAGTTAATATTAAAAGTTGATTAGCAATTTTTCTTTTCTGAATCTTAGCAGTTCTGCATTGTCGAAATTTATCTACTAGTTGTTTCCAGAATAGCTCTACCAACCTGATTCCAATTTCTTATCGTTGGTTGGTCTTCCTGCTTTACTTCATGAGACTGATTTTTTTAGACCCAGGAGTGCACTTAGATGGAGAGATTTGTTTGCGCGATGAACAGGAACCCCCAGAAAAACGAATCAGAACAAAAGAGGCAGAAGAACGGAATGTGGAAGTCGAGAGTCTGTTTACGACTTTGACTTCAGAAGTTGAATTTGATGAAACAGGAGAAAAAGATGAAGAACAAGAGGAAGAAGGAGAGGAAGAAGATAATTATGAAGATGACTGGGATTCAGACAGCAGTTTTGGGGACCTTCACTAACAATACTGCTTTGCACAGAAAAACATTTGTTTTGTTGGCAGAGGGACCATATCATTAGTTAGAATAGTTCTTGTGGCAGAATGCACCATTTTTCAAATCTACCATTATGTGTTTCATCTGGTATCGACTATAGCGACTTAAAGCACATCAGAACATTTTCGTATTCAAATGCTTGGTAAAAAAGGATATGTGCAAGCAAAATTCTGAATACCCGCCATATTGAATTTATGCCGCCATTATGAAGGGAAATGGTAAAAGATAATTACTACGGAATATTTACAAAAAGATATAGTTATCTGCTTGAAGATATCAAAAACTTGCGTTTGATGTAAGAATATGCCTATTTGTAGAGGCCATCTGCCAGCAGTGGAATGACGGGCTGAGATGATGATGATGATGATGATGATGATGATGATGATGATGATGATGATGATGATGATGATGATGATGATGATGATGATGATGATGATGATGATGATGATGATGATGATGATGATGATGATGATGATGATGATGATGATGATGATGATGATGATGATGATGATGATGATGATGATTTCCCAAAATTCACGTTCCTTGGTTCCTTTTTCACCCTTGGGATTCCTTGGTTCCTATAAGTTTCAGGCAAAAACTCTGTCAGTTTGTTGGGGGAGAGTAAGAGTACGATGGCAGTGAGAGCAAGAGGAGCGAAAGCGAAGTGTTGGACATTTGTCTACAAGTGTTTTCCAGATGATGTTATGGAGCGCTTGGAACAGCGAAGCGAAGACTTCGAGTATCTTATAGCGTCGAAGGTGAACAACGAAGGAGAAGCACAATCCCTCCGTGGATATATCATTTTCAAATGTCAAAAAAGAGTGAACAGCGTTGAAACAATACTCAATATTGAGGGGAGACCAGAGCGACTGGAAATAGAAATAGCTAGAGGCTCGTCGAGGAAGCACAAGGCTCAGTGCAAGTGTGGGCAAGGATTCTTTGAAATTGGAGAGAACAAATTCAAAGAAAGAGAGAAAAGTCAATTGGAAATGATGAGAGAAAGACGTATGCAAGAAGCCACCGAAGATGCCATGCTGGAAGAATTTGGGGACACCTGGATACATAGTCAGTCCTCAGTAGACAAAAGCATCAAGCGGCAGCAAAATGAGGAATCTAAGGAAAGGATTTTGGACAAGTTTCAAAATGCACTTCTACGACCATGGCAAGAAGAGGTTTTGCGTCTGCTTCGCTGCCAGGGGCCACGTAGAATAACGTTCGTTGTTGACGAAACAGGAAATACCGGCAAAACCTTTCTTGCAAAGTACATTCTGGCAACAAAAAGTTCTTTGTATTTCACCTCTACAACATTGAAAGACACTGCTTATGCCTGGAACGGAGAGCGATACATCGTGTTTGATGTCAGCAGGGAAAAATCGGCAAAGATAAACTATTCAACATTAGAGACTATTAAAAATGGCATTGTCTTTAGTAGCAAATATAAGTCGTCAACTAAAATTTTCCCTATTCCAATTATTGTATGTATGATGAACACTAGACCCTACGCTAAAATGATGTCCAATGATAGGTATCACATTGTCGTCTTAGATAAGTCCCCTGACCCCCTTGAACACCACATTTCCTTTAAAATTGAAGACTTTAGGTATGCCCAGGAGCGTGTATCTGAATAAAAAACTTTGAAGTAAAATTGTGAATTTTTGTCGTTCTCTCCTTTAAAAGAATCATAAACGCCAGTGGAATGCTTACACGCCAGTAGCTTCAATTCTTAAAGCAAATATTACAATGCAGAGACTAGCCCGAGGAAGATTTGTAACCAGATAATATATTCAACCTTTTAAATTGCTTCAGTGGATAGGTTTCAGACAAAGGTTCGTCTTCCAGCCTTGAAATGAAACGGTCTTATAACCTCATTGTCATTTCATTGATAGATACAAAACCTTTCTTTTGGCTGGGCTTGCATTCATAAGTTTGCAAGGATATCCAAGGCTTTTGGCCTCGTTCCCATGTTGATGGGCCGGTGTTCTCGATATCGTTGTAACAACTGTTAATATAGAATGTAGATATATCATTGGGCTGGGCTTCTATCCATAAGTTTGCAAGGAAATCCAAGGCTTCTGACCTCGTTCCCATGTTGATGGGCTGGTGGTCTCGATATCGTTGTAACAACTGTTAATATAGAATGTAGATATATCATTGGGCTGGGCTTCTATCCATAAGTTTGCAAGGAAATCCAAGGCTTCTGACCTCGTTCCCATGTTGATGGGCTGGTGGTCTCGATATCGTTGTAACAACTGTTAATATAGAATGTACATATATCATTGGGCTGGGCTTCCATCCATAAGTTTGCAAGGAAATCCAAGGCTTCAGACCTCGTTCTCATGTTGATGGGCCGGTGTTCTCGATATCGTTGTAACAACTGTTAATATAGAATGTAGATATATCATTGGGCTGGGCTTCTATCCATAAGTTTGCAAGGAAATCCAAGGCTTCTGACCTCGTTCCCATCTTGATGGGCTGGTGGTCTCGATGTCATTATCAAAGGCCACTGCCTTGTCAAACTTTATAAGGAAAAGCCCAGCCCAACATTTTATAATGTATAGTATAGCACACCCATCCGAGATTAGAAGCCAACATCATTGCGAGGACGGAAGACCACTCATTGCCTTGTTAAACTTTATAGGAAAAAGCCCAGCCCAACATTATATAATGTATAGTATGGCACACCCATTCGAGATTAGAAGCCAACATCATTGCGAGGACGGAAGACCACTCACTGCCTTGTTAAACTTTATAGGAAAAAGCCCAGCCCAACATTTTATAATGTATAGTATAGCACATCCATCCGAGATTAGAAGCCAACATCATTGCGAGGACGGAAGACCACTCATTGCCTTGTTAAACTTTATAGGAAAAAGCCCAGCCCAACATTTTATAATGTATAGTATGGCACACCCATTCGAGATTAGAAGCCAACATCATTGCGAGGACGGAAGACCACTCACTGCCTTGTTAAACTTTATAGGAAAAAGCCCAGCCCAACATTTTATAATGTATAGTATGGCACACCCATCCGAGATTAGAAGCCAACATCATTACGAGGACGGAAGACCACTCATTGCCTTGTTAAACTTTATAGGGAAAAGCCCAGCCCAACATTTTATAATGTATAGTATGGCACACCCATCCGAGATTACAAGCAAAGATCACTACGAGATTATAAGGCCAGAACGTCTACAAAACTGTAGGAATAAGAGCTAGTCAAAAATCAACTTATATCATTGTTAGGCGTCTGGCACATGCGTATATACGAATCGAACAGAAAAACAACTTTGTAAAAGAAATATTCAAACATTCTTCCCATCATGTATTATGATTCCTAAACGATTTCTACGACTTAACTTTTCCACACAGCTTTTCATACATACAACGAAATTGATTACTTCTAACGTGTCTTAACAAAGAGTTACGTGCTCTTCCCTCTGCGAAGCACACGCTCGGGTCCGAAAGTATTTTGCCCCATTTGCCATAACCATGTTTGTTTATTCCCTTTATCAAATTCAAGTCCTCCTTCTCAGTGAATGGTGTTATACGCTTTCGAATTGACGTCATCTGGCAGTCGCTGTCTGTCTTTGCTACAGGTTTGGTATTGCTCTGTGTAATGAAAATGTCCGAGTCCGACTCAGAGTCTTCTGCACCCGTCGAAACATTGACGAGTTTTTTCAAAGAGCTGTCTAGTTGTTCTCCAGTTTCTCCCCTCAGCTTCTTAATGCAGTGATTCCCCTTTTCGGCAACGACTCTCGAACGCATTTTGCGATAATGAATCCTTGCAACATTTGAAGTATGTTTTTGATCTTGCGAGATCAGCTCTTGTTCTTCAAGGGATAGAACATCAGCACTCTCTGTTTCGATACGTGTTGGGTGCACATACTTGCCAATAGCTTCATAGACAAGCAAACACATAGCTTGACTCAGCTTCGTAAATTGGGTTCCATTGCGCGTAAGTAACAGATATTCGCATTTTGGAAGAAACCTCGGCCTAACGTGTCTCACATAGTCGTCCAAAACATGCATGCAGACGTCATCTATGACCATGGAATCAAAGCCATACTTGTCAGCTATTTTGAATTTCTTCTGGTCGACGTATCCGCCATTTTTTGCTGCACTACGTAGCATGCCAATTGTCAGGAATTGGTTTGTCATTGGCCGAGAACCCTTGACACGTAAAAAGAGAAATGTCGTTATAAATCTCGTTGAAAAAGTTAGATCAGACGCTGAAACTTCTGCTGAATGCTCTCGACATTTGGCCACTATTTTCTTGTATCGTCCCATGTGAAACGGTATGACCTTTTGTAAGTCTTTTAGTGATGCCCAATGTCCTTTTCTCTCCAAGGTATCAACATCCAATTCTACAGTCCACTGTACACGCATCTTACGAGCAATACATCTTCTGGCGCGCTTCAAAAATACTTCTGCAACACTAAAATTTGATAAGATTGAAGCTGACACTCCTTTAAACTTTCTATACTCCATTGTTTCCAACAAAGCATTGATGTAACTAACGCTCCCAGCAAATCCAATAGATTTCTCATCCTCCAAATGTTGTAAAAAAGCTGACAAGCATGCCATTGAAGCCAAATAGTAGTCAATTTTAGGCCCCTCTATCCCTTCGAGCATAAGATCGTCCTGAGAGTGCTGAATAAACTTTTGGACACGAGAGCAAATCTGATTTGCGTGTGCCTTCGTGCGAGCACCACCGGTAGAGCTGCACATCCATTTGGCAAATGTTTCACTGAAAATGACGTCATCTGGAATGATATTCGAACTACCATCCTTTGACTCGTTGGTCTTCTCGTCACATGTGTTTTGTGGCGCAACTTTATTATCCATAATATCTTTCGGGTATTCGTCAAAATAGAAGAACCAAGGATGCGAATTTGTAATGTGCTTTCTGCAACCTCTTTGACTGCGGAAGCCTTCATGCTCGCAATCACCAATAGGGCACTGAAATATTCCGTGCACATTAGCTATTAACATCAGCCTTTTCTTCAACTTTGCAGCTCCTGGGACGTCTTTCCAACGTACTACCATCGAAGACATCTTCTAGTTTTGTGGCCAAGCTGAAAACTTGCAGCGCTATATATAGGTTGAAACTTCTCAAGAGACATGTGAATTTCGTTTTGCTGTTTTACGGAGAAACGTGACTAAACTCAAATGAGCAAAAGAAAATCGGCCCAAAAGTACTTAGCGCACGCAGAACGAAGGAACTTGAGAACGTATATTCAAATTTATGTTAGAATGTATAGGAAAAGCGAGGGACCAAAGGTCCGTAATTCCCATAACGGCACGTTAGCAGCATATCCTAAAATTGACGAGACGTTCCTAACACAAAGGAACAAAGGAACAGTTCCCATGGTCCAAAAGACCTATCTTAGTACCTTTGTTCTTTTATGGGGATCTATGGAACATTAACCAAATGCCAGCAATTTTCACATATGAATTTTTAAGATGCTTAAGGGCACTCTTTTCGGGAAAAAAACATCAGATGGTTGCATGAGTATGAGAGACATCTGAAAATAGCATAATGGGACTTGATAGAATTCACTCTTCTGAATAAACTAAAATATAAAACTTCAATGAAGTATCTCCAAATTTGGCAAATACTGATGACCATTTCCCAAAATTCACGTTCCTTGGTTCCTTTTTCACCCTTGGGATTCCTTGGTTCCTATAAGTTTCAGGCAGAAACTCTGTCAGTTTGTTGGGGGAGAGTAAGAGTACGATGGCAGTGAGAGCAAGAGGAGCGAAAGCGAAGTGTTGGACATTTGTCTACAAGTGTTTTCCAGATGATGTTATGGAGAGACTGGAACAGCGAAGCGAAGACTTCGAGTATCTTATAGCGTCGAAGGTGGACAACGAAGGAGAAGCACAATCCCTCCGTGGATATATCATTTTCAAATGTCAAAAAAGAATGAACAGCGTTGAAACAATACTCAATATTGAGGGGAGACCAGAGCGACTGGAAATAGAAATAGCTAGAGGCTCGTCGAGGAAGCACAAGGCTCAGTGCAAGTGTGGGCAAGGATTCTTTGAAATTGGAGAGAACAAATTCAAAGAAAGAGAGAAAAGTCAATTAGAAATGATGAGAGAAAGACGTATGCAAGAAGCCACCGAAGATGCCATGCTGGAGGAATTTGGGGACACCTGGATACATAGTCAGTCCTCAGTTGACAAAAGTATCAAGCGGCAGCAAAATGAGGAATCTAAGGAACGGATTTTGGACAAGTTTCAAAATGCACTTCTACGACCATGGCAAGAAGAGGTTTTGCGTCTGCTTCGCTGCCAGGGGCCACGTAGAATAACGTTCGTTGTTGACGAAACAGGAAATACCGGCAAGACCTTTCTTGCAAAGTACATTCTGGCAACAAAAAGTTCCTTGTATTTCACCTCTACAACATTGAAAGACACTGCTTATGCCTGGAACGGAGAGCGATACATCGTGTTTGATGTCAGCAGGGAAAAATCGGCAAAGATAAACTATTCAACATTAGAGACTATTAAAAATGGCATTGTCTTTAGTAGCAAATATAAGTCGTCAACTAAAATTTTCCCTATTCCAATTATTATATGTATGATGAACACTAGACCCTACGGTAAAATGATGTCCAATGATAGGTATCACATTGTCGTCTTAGATAAGTCCCCTGACCCCCTTGAACACCACATTTCATTTAAAATTGAAGACTTTAGGTATGCCCAGGAGCGTGTATCTGAATAAAAAACTTTGAAGTAAAATTGTGAATTTTTGTCGTTCTCTCCTTTAAAAGAATCATAAACGCCAGTGGAATGCTTACACGCCAGTAGCTTCAATTCTTAAAGCAAATATTACAATGCAGAGACTAGCCCGAGGAAGATTTGTAACCAGATAATATATTCAACCTTTTAAATTGCTTCAGTGGATAGGTTTCAGACAAAGGTTCGTCTTCCAGCCTTGAAATGAAACGGTCTTATAACCTCATTGTCATTTCATTGATAGATACAAAACCTTTCTGTTGGCTGGGCTTGCATTCATAAGTTTGCAAGGATATCCAAGGCTTTTGGCCTCGTTCCCATGGTGATGGGCCGGTGTTCTCGATATCGTTGTAACAACTGTTAATATAGAATGTAGATATATCATTGGGCTGGGCTTCTATCCATAAGTTTGCAAGGACATGCAAGGCTTCTGACCTCGTTCCCATGTTGATGGGCTGGTGGTCTCGATATCGTTGTAACAACTGTTAATATAGAATGTAGATATATCATTGGGCTGGGCTTCTATCCATAAGTTTGCAAGGAAATCCAAGGCTTCTGACCTCGTTCCCATGTTGATGGGCTGGTGGTCTCGATATCGTTGTAACAACTGTTAATATAGAATGTACATATATCATTGGGCTGGGCTTCCATCCATAAGTTTGCAAGGAAATCCAAGGCTTCTGACCTCGTTCTCATGTTGATGGGCCGCTGTTCTCGATATCGTTGTAACAACTGTTAATATAGAATGTAGATATATCATTGGGCTGGGCTTCTATCCATAAGTTTGCAAGGAAATCCAAGGCTTCTGACCTCGTTCCCATGTTGATGGGCTGGTGGTCTCGATATCGTTGTAACAACTGTTAATATAGAATGTAGATATATCATTGGGCTGGGCTTCTATCCATAAGTTTGCAAGGAAATCCAAGGCTTCTGACCTCGTTCCCATGTTGATGGGCTGGTGGTCTCGATATCGTTGTAACAACTGTTAATATAGAATGTACATATATCATTGGGCTGGGCTTCCATCCATAAGTTTGCAAGGAAATCCAAGGCTTCTGACCTCGTTCCCATCTTGATGGGCTGGTGGTCTCGATGTCATTATCAAAGGCCACTACCTTGTCAAACTTTATAAGGAAAAGCCCAGCCCAACATTTTATAATGTATAGTATAGCACACCCATCCGAGATTAGAAGCCAACATCATTGCGAGGACGGAAGACCACTCATTGCCTTGTTAAACTTTATAGGAAAAAGCCCAGCCCAACATTTTATAATGTATAGTATGGCACACCCATTCGAGATTAGAAGCCAACATCATTGCGAGGACGGAAGACCACTCACTGCCTTGTTAAACTTTATAGGAAAAAGCCCAGCCCAACATTTTATAATGTATAGTATAGCACATCCATCCGAGATTAGAAGCCAACATCATTGCGAGGACGGAAGACCACTCATTGCCTTGTCAATCTTTATAGGAAAAAGCCCAGCCCAACATTTTATAATGTATAGTATGGCACACCCATCCGAGATTAGAAGCCAACATCATTGCGAGGACGGAAGACCACTCATTGCCTTGTCAAACTTTATAGGAAAAAGCCCAGCCCAACATTTTATAATGTATAGTATGGCACACCCTTCCGAGATTAGAAGCCAACATCATTGCGAGGACGGAAGACCACTCATTGCCTTGTCAAACTTTATAGGAAAAAGCCCAGCCCAACATTTTATAATGTATAGTATGGCACACCCATCCGAGATTAGAAGCCAACATCATTGCGAGGACGGAAGACCACTCATTGAACTTTATAGGGAAAAGCCCAGCCCAACATTTTATAATGTATAGTATGGCACACCCATCCGAGATTACAAGCAAAGATCACTACGAGATTATAAGGCCAGAACGTCTACAAAACTGTAGGAATAAGAGCTAGTCAAAAATCAACTTATATCATTGTTAGGCGTCTGGCACATGCGTATATACGAATCGAACAGAAAAACAACTTTGTAAAAGAAATATTCAAACATTCTTCCCATCATGTATTATGATTCCTAAACGATTTCTACGACATAACTTTTCCACACAGCTTTTCATACATACAACGAAATTGATTACTTCTAGCGTGTCTTAACAAAGAGTTACGTGCTCTTCCCTCTGCGAAGCACAAGCTCGGGTCCGAAAGTATTTTGCCCCATTTGCCATAACCATGTTTGTTTATTCCCTTTATCAAATTCAAGTCCTCCTTCTCAGTGAATGGTGTTATACGCTTTCGAATTGACGTCATCTGGCAGTCGCTGTCTGTCTTTGCTACAGGTTTGGTACTGCTCTGTGTAATGAAAATGTCCGAGTCCGACTCAGAGTCTTCTGCACCCGTCGAAACATTGACGAGTTTTTTCAAAGAGCTGTCTAGTTGTTCTCCAGTTTCTCCCCTCAGCTTCTTAATGCAGTGATTCCCCTTTTCGGCAACGACTCTCGAACGCTTTTTGCGATAATGAATCCTTGCAACATTTGAAGTATGTTTTTGATCTTGCGAGATCAGCTCTTGTTCTTCAAGGGATAGAACATCAGCACTCTCTGTTTCGATAATTTGTCGGTAACGTGTTGGGTGCACATACTTGCCAATAGCTTCATAGACAAGCAAACACATAGCTTGACTCAGCTTCGTAAATTGGGTTCCATTGCGCGTAAGTAACAGATATTCGCATTTTGGAAGAAACCTCGGCCTAACGTGTCTCACATAGTCGTCCAAAACATGCATGCAGACGTCATCTATGACCATGGAATCAAAGCCATACTTGTCAGCTGTTTTGAATTTCTTCTGGTCGACGTATCCGCCATTTTTTGCTGCACTACGTAGCATGCCAATTGTCAGGAATTGGTATGTCATTGGCCGAGAACCCTTGACACGTAAGAAGAGAAATGTCGTTATAAATCTCGTTGAAAAAGTTAGATCAGACGCTGAAACTTCTGCTGAATGCTCTCGACATTTGGCCACTATTTTCTTGTATCGTCCCATGTGAAACGGTATGACCTTTTGTAAGTCTTTTAGTGATGCCCAATGTCCTTTTCTCTCCAAGGTATCAACATCCAATTCTACAGTCCACTGTACACGCATCTTACGAGCAATACATCTTCTGGCGCGCTTCAAAAATACCTCTGCAACACTAAAGTTTGATAAGATGGAAGCTGACACTCCTTTACACTTTCTATACTCCATTGTTTCCAACAAAGCATTGATGTAACTAACGCTCCCAGCAAATCCAATAGATTTCTCATCCTCCAAATGTTGTAAAAAAGCTGACAAGCATGCCATTGAAGCCAAATAGTAGTCAATTTTAGGCCCCTCTATCCCTTCGAGCATAAGATCGTCCTGAGAGTACTGAATAAACTTGAGGACACGAGAGCAAATCTGATTTGCGTGTGCCTTCGTGCGAGCACCACCGGTAGAGCTGCACATCCATTTGGCAAACGTTTCACTAAAAATGACGTCATCTGGAATGATATTCAAACTGCCATCCTTTGACTCGTTGGTCTTCTCGTCACATGTGTTTTGTGGCGCAGCTTTATCATCCATAATATCTTTTGGGTATTCGTCAAAATAGAAGAACCAAGGATGCGAATTTGTAACGTGCTTTCTGCAACCTCTTTGACTGCGGAAGCCTTCATGCTCGCAATCACCAATAGGGCACTGAAATATTCCGTGCACGTTAGCTATTAACATCAGCCTTTTCTTCAGCTTTGCAGCTCCTGGGACGTCTTTCCAACGTATTACCATCGAAGACATCTTCTAGTTTTGTGGCCAAGCTGAAAACTTGCAGCGCCTTATATAGGTTGAAACTTCTCAAGAGACATGTGAATTTCGTCTTGCTGTTTTCCGGAGAAACGTGACTAAACTCAAATAAGCAAAAGAAAATCGGCCCAAAAGTACTTAGCGCACGCAGAACGAAGGAACTTGAGAACGTATATTCAAATTTATGTTAGAATGTATAGGAAAAGCGAGCGACCAAAGGTCCGTAATTCCCATAACGGCACGTTAGCAGCATATCCTAAAGTTGACGAGACGTTCCTAACACAAAGGAACAAAGGAACAGTTCCCATGGTCCAAAAGACCTATCTTAGTACCTTTGTTCTTTTATGGGGATCTATGGAACATTAACCAAATGCCAGCAATTTTCACATATGAATTTTTAAGATGCTTAAGGGCACTCTTTTCGGGAAAAAAACATCAGATGGTTGCATGAGTATGAGAGACATCTGAAAATAGCATAATGGGACTTGATAGAATTCACTCTTCTGAATAAACTAAAATATAAAACTTCAATGAAGTATCTCCAAATTTGGCAAATACTGATGACCATTTCCCAAAATTCACGTTCCTTGGTTCCTTTTTCACCCTTGGGATTCCTTGGTTCCTATAAGTTTCAGGCAGAAACTCTGTCAGTTTGTTGGGGGAGAGTAAGAGTACGATGGCAGTGAGAGCAAGAGGAGCGAAAGCGAAGTGTTGGACATTTGTCTACAAGTGTTTTCCAGATGATGTTATGGAGAGACTGGAACAGCGAAGCGAAGACTTCGAGTATCTTATAGCGTCGAAGGTGAACAACGAAGGAGAAGCACAATCCCTCCGTGGATATATCATTTTCAAATGTCAAAAAAGAATGAACAGCGTTGAAACAATACTCAATATTGAGGGGAGACCAGAGCGACTGGAAATAGAAATAGCTAGAGGCTCGTCGAGGAAGCACAAGGCTCAGTGCAAGTGTGGGCAAGGATTCTTTGAAATTGGAGAGAACAAATTCAAAGAAAGAGAGAAAAGTCAATTAGAAATGATGAGAGAAAGACGTATGCAAGAAGCCACCGAAGATGCCATGCTGGAGGAATTTGGGGACACCTGGATACATAGTCAGTCCTCAGTTGACAAAAGTATCAAGCGGCAGCAAAATGAGGAATCTAAGGAACGGATTTTGGACAAGTTTCAAAATGCACTTCTACGACCATGGCAAGAAGAGGTTTTGCGTCTGCTTCGCTGCCAGGGGCCACGTAGAATAACGTTCGTTGTTGACGAAACAGGAAATACCGGCAAGACCTTTCTTGCAAAGTACATTCTGGCAACAAAAAGTTCCTTGTATTTCACCTCTACAACATTGAAAGACACTGCTTATGCCTGGAACGGAGAGCGATACATCGTGTTTGATGTCAGCAGGGAAAAATCGGCAAAGATAAACTATTCAACATTAGAGACTATTAAAAATGGCATTGTCTTTAGTAGCAAATATAAGTCGTCAACTAAAATTTTCCCTATTCCAATTATTATATGTATGATGAACACTAGACCCTACGGTAAAATGATGTCCAATGATAGGTATCACATTGTCGTCTTAGATAAGTCCCCTGACCCCCTTGAACACCACATTTCATTTAAAATTGAAGACTTTAGGTATGCCCAGGAGCGTGTATCTGAATAAAAAACTTTGAAGTAAAATTGTGAATTTTTGTCGTTCTCTCCTTTAAAAGAATCATAAACGCCAGTGGAATGCTTACACGCCAGTAGCTTCAATTCTTAAAGCAAATATTACAATGCAGAGACTAGCCCGAGGAAGATTTGTAACCAGATGATATATTCAACCTTTTAAATTGCTTCAGTGGATAGGTTTCAGACAAAGGTTCGTCTTCCAGCCTTGAAATGAAACGGTCTTATAACCTCATTGTCATTTCATTGATAGATACAAAACCTTTCTTTTGGCTGGGCTTGCATTCATAAGTTTGCAAGGATATCCAAGGCTTTTGGCCTCGTTCCCATGTAGATGGGCCGGTGTTCTCGATATCGTTGTAACAACTGTTAATATAGAATGTAGATATATCATTGGGCTGGGCTTCTATCCATAAGTTTGCAAGGAAATCCAAGGCTTCTGACCTCGTTCCCATGTTGATGGGCTGGTGGTCTCGATATCGTTGTAACAACTGTTAATATAGAATGTACATATATCATTGGGCTGGGCTTCTATCCATAAGTTTGCAAGGAAATCCAAGGCTTCTGACCTCGTTCCCATGTTGATGGGCTGGTGGTCTCGATATCGTTGTAACAACTGTTAATATAGAATGTACATATATCATTGGGCTGGGCTTCCATCCATAAGTTTGCAAGGAAATCCAAGGCTTCTGACCTCGTTCTCATGTTGATGGGCCGGTGTTCTCGATATCGTTGTAACAACTGTTAATATAGAATGTAGATATATCATTGGGCTGGGCTTCTATCCATAAGTTTGCAAGGAAATCCAAGGCTTCTGACCTCGTTCCCATGTTGATGGGCTGGTGGTCTCGATATCGTTGTAACAACTGTTAATATAGAATGTACATATATCATTGGGCTGGGCTTCTATCCATAAGTTTGCAAGGAAATCCAAGGCTTCTGACCTCGTTCCCATGTTGATGGGCTGGTGGTCTCGATATCGTTGTAACAACTGTTAATATAGAATGTACATATATCATTGGGCTGGGCTTCCATCCATAAGTTTGCAAGGAAATCCAAGGCTTCTGACCTCGTTCCCATCTTGATGGGCTGGTGGTCTCGATGTCATTATCAAAGGCCACTGCCTTGTCAAACTTTATAAGGAAAAGCCCAGCCCAACATTTTATAATGTATAGTATGGCACACCCATTCGAGATTAGAAGCCAACATCATTGCGAGGACGGAAGACCACTCATTGCCTTGTTAAACTTTATAGGAAAAAGCCCAGCCCAACATTTTATAATGTATAGTATAGCACACCCATCCGAGATTAGAAGCCAACATCATTGCGAGGACGGAAGACCACTCATTGCCTTGTTAAACTTTATAGGAAAAAGCCCAGCCCAACACTTTATAATGTATAGTATGGCACACCCATTCGAGATTAGAAGCCAACATCATTGCGAGGACGGAAGACCACTCACTGCCTTGTTAAACTTTATAGGAAAAAGCCCAGCCCAACATTTTATAATGGATAGTATAGCACATCCATCCGAGATTAGAAGCCAACATCATTGCGAGGACGGAAGACCACTCATTGCCTTGTCAAACTTTATAGGAAAAAGCCCAGCCCAACATTTTATAATGTATAGTATGGCACACCCATACGAGATTAGAAGCCAACATC
>NW_027019569.1:9280-22823 GCF_013076305.1 Rhopilema esculentum
CAGTGTAAGTATCTGTTCTTATCAGCTTAATATCTGATATGCCGCCAAGGGCGCTCAAATATTAAACTGATTTTTGGAACTAGCTTGTCGCATGAGGCTTGCCTACACCGCGAGCACGGGTTGCCCTGGCATTGCAGTACAGCCATGGGTGGCCCAGCCCTTTTCATCAATTGGCAAGAAACAACGATTTTCACATTTTCACAGTTGCAATCATTCAAGTCCATATTGTTGATATGACTGGCTAACTAACTACAATGTTAACTAGGAGCTGTAACATTGTATGTAGTTGGTTGCTTTTCCATAGTAGTTAAGTAGTTTAAACCTTGTACTAGACATAGTTTTATTTATGATTGTTAATCAAATATACACAGACTGCGAAGCCTTCAACGTGTTGTGTTTTTGGTTCTTCTGATCTTGCTTTTTTGTCTGCCTGCCTGTTTAGTAGTCAGTCATTTCTAGCTACCCCTCTTTGTGTGCTCAAAAATTCAAGGCTTTTTTCAATTTCAGACGACTGCTGGCGGGACTCGATCTTAGCCAAAAGGCCGAGAAGCGATACCCAGTCTCATGTCTTCAGTTCAGACTCTCCACAAGTCTGCCTCGTTGCTTGCGGAGCGCTCAGTTTTTTTGCCTGTTGCCTGCCTGCCTGCCTGCCTGCTCCCTCACTCCAGCAGCAAAGTAGTCAATCTGTGGATGTTGAAGAACGTCGTCGAGGTAAGTGAGTTAGTGAATGAGTTATTCGGCTTCACATGGCCACTCAGCAGCATGCAGCAGCAGTTGTGAGCTGCAACAGCAGGGAAAGTCGCTTTCTTCGAAAAAATATGGCTTAAGTTCTACAGCGCGCGCTGTTGCTCCGTGTTGTTGTGCTTCCTCTTACTATCTATTCATGAACGAGCCTCCCCGTGACCCAAGAGGCAAAAAGACCACTAGACTATCATTGGGAAGAAGATTAAACTTAACTTTCAGCTTTCCTTGTGGCAGTCGGATTGGAGAACGGGATAAACTGAGAAGATGAGAGGATGGAAGCTGTTCTATGACTGCATTCTGTCACTGACTGATGATATGATTCTAAGAAAGCCGAAACCTTGCATATAGACACTTGTTCATTACTCGAGTGGCAAACCCAAAGAGTTTATATAATTGAAGGAAAGGTTCACCATAGTTCGAACGTCGAACGATAAGAGATCAGTGATGGTTTTTTGAACTCTATGAATCAAAATGCTTTTGTGATTGTTCTTTTTTTACAAGTCACTTTGGTATCCATCGAAGACACTTTCACAATTGGCCTGTCATGTAATTATTGGGAATTGAACAATCCCTGAAAGCCCAGCTTATTGAAGCCTACTCATGAAAATCAATATTTTCAATTTTATGCTGCAAAAATTGCCAAAATATCCAAGATTTTTTCCGAAATTAAGTTACATAATCTTCAGAATGGGTATTGGGGGGGGGGGTTGGTTGTTGTCGAGACTCGTTCAAGTGCAGGCAGCTCATCCCCAGTAATGATGGTCAGCTTGGCTGCAAGTTAGATTTCTTGACATGGATATCAAACCCGCTAAGCAACCAAAAAGCATCTTGCCACTCCAACAATTAGAACCAACCATGAAACCATAAAGGGAAATAAAAACAAAACTCTGTTTTGCAATCATCCCTACAAATGGCTATTAGAACGAATGTCTTCTAAAAAAAGTATTTGATTTGGAATTGTGAAAAATAGGCCATGCAGATTTCCATAGGCCCAAGATTCTTCTTGCAATGATACAGAAATCCTTGCCTCAATTTTTGCCTGAATTGTTTTGACTTTCACTTTCACTTTGTCAATTGACTTTACCAAGTTTCTAATTCTCAAATGCTAAGTGACACTATGAAGCTCTTATCATTGCTTCTTGATTATTGCTATTTAGTATAATTATAGACAAACTTTTATAACATATTTTGATGCATTAAATGAATTCGAATTTGAATTTGAATTGAAGATAAGTTTGCTTGAGATTTGCAACATGCTGCTCTGAAAGTTGCAAAGTATGTATATTTGGACAGGAAGATTTTTTTCTGTGTTGAACTTGAATTAATTTGGCCTTTTTTATCAAATGCTGCAAGATAGGCATGCTAAAGCCATAACATTTCAGAAACGATGATTGTCCTGCTTGAAAGGATCATATTTAAGACAACATTACTACGGCAGACGACGAACAAGGTTAAGGCAGACAAAGGCAAAGCAAACAATGACAAGTCTTTGTATAACAATCTACCTCTATTGTATATTGTATATTGTATATTGAGAGTGATCAAGAAGGCGCAATGGGCGGCTTTATTTGAGGAACTGCTTGTGGGATTCTGCTTGGGTTGGCTGGATTCTTTAGACAATTGTGAGGGGACTAGCGCGAACGCAGGTCCCCACTACCAGAAATTGTACGGTCGAGTTACCCACGTTTGGGGTAATCGCAGTCAGCCCAACCGAACTGCAATGGAAGGGCCTCACCCTGGAAGAAACGCCTTCTTGATCACGTTGTCTTCCCCGTCAGGTAAGTATGAACTACCATTTTGGCTATTGACAACTCGGCGGCTGCAGAAACAAGCCGACACATGTGGGAAGGCTGTTTCAGTAGTCTCTGAATAGATCGATATGTTGAATATTGAGTGAAGAATGTTGAGTCTGACGAGGAAGATGATCAAGTACTGAAATATACTGAAATATAAAACTGATGTACTCACCATCCCTTTCGTGAAGAAAAACTAATCTTGCATCTTGCTCGATAAGTAGTGAGTCAGCCAGCAGTCGTCTGAAATTGAAAATAAGCCTTGAATTTTTGAGCACACAAAGAGGGGTAGCTAGAAATGACTGACTACTAAACAGGCAGGCAGACAAAAAAGCAAGATCAGAAGAACACAAAAACACAACACGTTGAAGGCTTCGCAGTCTGTGTATATTTGATTAACAATCATAAATAAAACTATGTCTAGTACAAGGTTTAAACTACTTAACTACTATGGAAAAGCAACCAACTACATACAATGTTACCTAGCTCCTAGTTAACATTGTAGTTAGTTAGCCAGTCATATCAACAATATGGACTTGAATGATTGCAACTGTGAAAATGTGAAAATCGTTGTTTTCTTGCCAATTGATGAAAAGGGGCTGGGCCACCCATGGCTGTACTGCAATGCCAGGGCAACCCGTGCTCGCGGTGAGGCAAGCCTCATGCCGACAAGCTAGTTCCAAAATCAGTTTAATATTTGAGCGCCCTTGGGCGCATATCAGATATTAAGCTGATAAGAACAGATACTTTTTTTTTTTTTTTAAAGTAAAAAATTTTGACAATGATACAATTAACTGACAAATCAAACATTACGATCTACTGACAATATAACGCTAATCGTTTAATGAAAATTACAAAGACTACAGGAGAGAATTTCAGGCAGAGAATGTTCATGTTTTTGTTTTTGTTTACTATAATATAATAAAGAGTTAGAAAGGCAAAAAAGGTTGTTACGATACAGAGGCTACACTAAATGTTGAGTGAGAGCGTACCATTTTGGTGGCTGCAGAGGACGTCATTATAAGCCCATATGGGGAATTCTTTAGCAAATAGGGAAGGAGAGGACAAAGCAAACTGAATTCGGTTTCGAATAGTGGCCTTTATAGAAGAAACAACACCTAGAGGGTTGGGGGCCTTCTTTTCAAAGCGGCGATCACATCTGTGCATCCATATGGAATGCAGAGTGACTTTTAGTAGGGAACGGCCGAGAGTTTTGGCATTCCGGTTGATGCCATTAGGGAATTCGAAGAATATGACGAGGGAGGGGAGCACAGAAAATGTGCCGAGCAGCTGTTCGAAAATCGGCTGCAGGGACGCGAAGACTGCAATTGTAATTGGGCAGTCTATGAAGACATGATTAATGTCTTCGATTTGGTGACATTGGTCACAATTTTCGGGGATATTCAGACCCCAACTTTTTAAGTAACTTGCTGTTTTCAGGACCCGATGATAAATTTTCCATAATACGTCGTCTTCAGGGCCTTGGGACAGGCAGGAGCGAATGTGCTCCCATGGGATTTGCCACTGTCGTGGCTTCGCGAGGGCAGCATTCCATGCTCGGGCCGGCAATATGCCAGAGTGTACCGAGGCGAGAATGCTGCCGTAAATAGTATTTACACGTGTGCCCGCGGCACTTAACGATACAACAACACTTTTAAACAAATTACATAGAGCGAGAAGACGAGTGTAGTGCGGGGTTGGGGTTGAGGCATGAGGAAGTAAATTGGAGCGGAGGAATTTTGCATTTGGAAAGTATTTGAAAAGTTGGAAACCGATATTGTAGCGGGCAAAATATACCCAAGGGGAGTCATAGTTTGCATCGATAATTGACTGAAGAAACTTGAGGTGAAGAGCGTTAGTTTTCAGGTGTATGTCAACTACACCTTGACCACCTTTATCTGCGGGTTGAAACATTGTCTTTCTGCTGACTAGCTCATTTTTGCCAGCCCAGATAAATTGAAAAATAGCTCGATTAACTTGTTTTTCTATAGCCGGAGGGAGATGGTAAATTGTTCCTACAAAGACGAGGCCAGAAAGAGCAATTGTGTTGACAATGAGGGTTTTTCCTTTTAATGAAAGGGACCGGTGTTTCCAGGCTTCAAGCCTGTTTGTCAACTTTTCGACCCGTTTTATCCAAGAGCTTTCGATGACTGTTGGGGTGCCAAATTCGAGGCCTAGTATTTCAAGGGCATTTTCAGTCCATTTTAGGGGGGAAGTCGGAGAGGCGGAGATATATGGGGGCTTGTTGAACCACTTTCCGCAGGACTTGCCAATATCATAATTTACCTTTGATCCTGAACCTAATTCGTACAATTGTATAGTGGCTATGGCTTCTTCGACGGAAAAATTATTTCTTAGAAATAGGGTGGTATCATCTGCATATTGGGAAATTTTGACTTCTTTTCGTGAACCTGGAAGGCGGAGGCCGTCAATTTTGAGATTTTGACGGATAAGGTTGCCCAGGGTCTCCGCTACTATGCAATATAATAGCGGGGACAATGGGCAGCCTTGTCTTACGCCGCGTTTAAGAGTTACTTTCCTAGAAAGGTAGCCGTTGTTGCTAATTTGGCAAGAAACATCTGTATACATGGTTTTTACAAAACACATGAATTTTGGCCCGAAATTCATTCTTTCCAAGACTTTTAGAAGAAAGTCCCAGTTGACACGGTCAAAAGCTTTTTCTTCTTCAATTTTAATTAATGCAAGGGGGAGTTTTTTCTCTTGGCAGTAATCAAGAGAGTCTCTTGCTAACATGAGATTTTCAAATATAGACCTGCCTGGTATAGAGCAGGTTTGGTCACTATTTAAAATGGATGGAAGGATCAGTTGCAGTCTATTTGCAAGGCTTTCGAGCCTATTTTGTAATCAACGTTAAGTAGAGAAATTGGTCTCCAATTTTTAAGAAGTTCAATGTCTCCTTTTTTGTATAAGAGAGAGATTATGGCTAAACGCATAGATTCTGTGAGAAGGCCTCTATTGAAACAAAAGTTTAGCACATCTACTAGGGCTGAACCTAGTTCATCCCAAAAGAAACAATAGAATTCAGCTGGTAAGCCATCCGAGCCAGGCGATTTGTCTGATTTCATGTTGGTGAGGGCTTTATGACATTCGCTTGCGGAAAGTGGTTCCTCAAGTAACAGTTTTAGTTTTCAGGGACAAATTGGTCGATAGTGTTTAATAGAGTATTCTGTTTTTCAATGTCAACAGGTTCAGGGTAATAGAGGGACTCAAAGAAGTTAGCGATGCAGCCAAGCAGGTCCCTTCTATCCTGTAATACTCTACCATCAGGGGTTTTCAACTTTCGAATAAATTTTTTTGATTGACGTGAGTTCTCAAGACTGAAAAAATAGCGCGAAGATTTCTCATTTGATTGGTATTCGAGCGCCTTTGCTCTGATACGTGCACCATTAATGTTGTTGAGATCTAATTCTTCAATTTCTTTCCTAATAAGGGGAACAGTTTCTTTTTCATTTTCATTAGTTGAAATTGTTGCGTTTTGCAGTTTTCCTTCCAGGACAATGCATTTTTCTCTCTTTTCCTTAGCTAATCGTTTAGAAAACTTTTGGCATCGGTTTCTTATTTTCTTTTTGCTTATGTCCCACCAAATATGTAGTTTGCCTGCAAAGTCTTTTATGCGAGAAACCCAAAATTTCAAAAAATGTTTCATATTACATGTAAATTCTTCATTTTCGAGGAGGCTGGTGTTGAATTTCCAGGTACCTCTGCCACGAGGTGAGGTGTTTGGTAATTTGAAGGAGAGAGAAGGAGCATCATGATCAGAAAAGGGAAATACGGTTATCCCACACTGTTTGGTGTTGGCCAAAATTTCAGAAGAAACATAAAATTTATCTAGTCTAGATGAAACTTTTGAATTGGTCCAGGTGAACTGGCGTGCAGATGGGTGCGTTGAACGAAAAACATCAGTAAGGTTAAAGGATTTCAAAAGGTCGGTTAGAGCTTCTAGGGCAGTGGAACCTGCTTGGCTGTCACCACCTAGTTTGTCGAGATACAGATTAAATATACAATTAAAATCGCCTCCGATGATTGTTGGGACTCCCCCCCTGATGTGAGGGGGCAGTGTTTGAAAAAAGGCTGCTCTTTCCCCTATGGGGCATGGGGCATAGACATTTAACAGCTGAAGCTTGGAATCTTCTGTGTCTAAAATAACGTTGACCCATCGGCCACAGTTATCATGAGTAATTTTGGAATTTTTGACAGACAGGGACTCCTTAATGAGGGTGGTTACACCTCTGCTATGTATTCCACCGAATGATGCAAAAAGTGATCCTTTCCAGATGGATTTGAGAAAGGTAATGTCGGCGGGCTCAGAGAAATAAGTCTCTTGCAAAAATATGACGGACTCTTTACTAGTTTTAAGCCAGTCAGTTACATTGGAGCACTTAACAGGGTCTCGAAGGCCGTGGACATTGATTGATAATATATTAATAGCTGCTATCACTCACTGGGGGAGGGGAGTTCCAAAATCATCGGTCATTAGGAAGGGGTGGGTTGCCGAGCTGAACGACCCTTCGACTTCTTTTTGGTAGAGGGCCTTCGCACGGCGGAAATGGCAGAGACATTATCGTCTTGAAAGGACCTCTTTGAAGCCGCAGGGACGCCAGCGTCGATAGAGGGGATTGGGAAGGGAGGAAGAGGGGAGGAAAATTTAGAGGAAGAGTTAGAGCCCTGTTGAAAAGACAGGGTATCATACCAGTTCTTGGTTTGCTGGGCGTCTTTATCGGGGTCGGTAAGGCTGGGTGCTTCTTTGAGGTCTGGACGGCTGGATGGCTCCTCCAGGCTGGATGGCTCTTCGAGGCTGGCTGGCTCTTCAAGGCTGGGTTGCTCTGAATGTGGGGGTTCCAGGGCACTGGCTTGATCTGACGTGGTCTCCTTAGGAATCGGAGTTTCAGGGTCGTCTGTGGCTGAGCTGCTGGCCTCACTTCCCAAATTGTCGAAAGCCATGGTGGTCTCTGCCGGTGTCGCAGGAACAGACTCGTCGGCTCCGCTCGGGTCCGGGAAGAACGAGGTATCGCACTGAACAAGATGGTGTTCAGGCGACCCACAGCCCTGACAGAGACTGCTTTCGGGGCAGTCTGCATCAATGTGGCCGACACACCCACAATTAAAACACCTTTTAGCGGAGCAGTTGGCGGCAAGATGGGTCCTGCTATTGCATTTACAACACGTCATAGGTTGCCCTTCGTGTCGCACGAGCAAACAGGCAGGACCCAGGTGTACATAACTAGGTATGGGCTCTGTAATTATCATTTTAAGGGTCATGACTCCATTCAACTTATTTGTACCAGGGTGGGTGTTCTCCCTGGCGAACAGAACCCGGCCGAACCGACTGAGCCTCCTCTCCACGACCTCTGGCACAAACTCCGCTGGCTTGTTAAAAACCTTCACCCAGACAGGGGGAGGGTCTCTGAGGCCCGGTTGCCATGGACGCCGAGGATGACGTACAAAATCCAGACCAAGGAACCTGCCCTTGTCCGCTATCGTGGGGAAGGTGACCTCAAGGTCCCCATTTGGAAGCCCCTGGACATGCGTGGGTGCCAGCATACAATTCTCCAATTTGGCAATGAGGGCCTTGCAGTCAATGGCCCCCCTCCCTGAGTGAACGCAGACAGTCCTTGGCCTGGGCCTGCCGATACTGTTCATGCGCAGGCCACCGGACCTGCCGACCATAATCTCTGCGATAGGTGCCGCAGCTCTTCCAACTGCTGCCGCATAGTTTCTTTCCGAACGACCAGTATCCTCTGCAGAAGAGGGAGAAGCTGGCAATGGGCGGCTCGAGGCAACAGCATCACTTGTAGGTCCTGGGTACGGGCGGCGATTTCTTGATGGCACAACTGGGATGCCGGACTTTCTCAATTGCTGCTGGTGAAGCACCAGCCTTTCTCTCTCTAAAACAAAGTCAGTCTCCTCCTCCGACTGACTCCCCTCTGAACTTACTTCCTCAACCAAGACTAGATCTTCACTCCCGTGGAAGTAGAGCCCCCGGGAGCAAGCTTCTCGGCCATACTTCAGCTAATGGCCGAGGCCAATAGCCGAAGCACTTTCCCTGCTAGGGTACCTGCGGCAGTGGGCGTGGGTTGTCTTACCTGCAGGTCCTAACAGAGAGATTGTCCCACAAGCAACGCCGAAAACTTACCTGCTGCTTTCGCCAACTCTTGTCTCTTGTCTTTCGCCAACTCCTCTGGCAAAGTTCGCTGCACCACTTGTGGAATTGATCTTAGCCAAAAGGCAGAGAAGCAATACCCAGTCTCATGTCTTCAGTTCAGACTCTCCACAAGTCTGCCTCGTTGCTTGCGGAGCACTTGCGGAGTTTTTTTGCCTGTTGCCTGCCTGCCTGCCTGCTCCCTCACTCCAGCAGCAAAGTAATCAATCTGTGGATGTTGAAGAACGTCGTCGAGGTGAGTGAGTTAGTGAATGAGTTATTTGGCTTCACATGGCCACTCAGCAGCATGCAGCAGCAGTTGTGAGCTGCGACAGCAGGGAAAGGCGCTTTCTTTGAAAAAATATGGCTTAAGTTCTACAGCGCGCGCTGTTGCTCTGTGTTGTTGTGCTTACTCTTACTATCTATTCATGAACGAGCCTCCCCGTGACCCAAGAGGCAAAAAGACCACTGGACTATCATTGGGAAGAAAATTAAACTTAACTTTCGGCTTTCCTTGTGGCAGTCGGATTGGAGAACGGGATAAACTGAGAAGATGGGAGGATGGAAGCTGTTCTATGACTGCATTCTGTCACTGACTGATGATATGATTCTAAGAAAGCCGAAACCTTGCATATAGACACTTGTTCATTACTCGAGTGGCAAACCCAAAGAGTTTATATAATTGAAGGAAAGGTTCACCATAGTTGGTCGAACGATAAGAGATCAGTGATGGTTTTTTGAATTCCTTGAATAAAAATGCTTTTGTGATTGTATTAAAGACCCTGTGCTCCCCAGGACCCTTTGCGGTCTCGCAGTGAAGTTTGAGATTTTCATACTGTACGAAAATGATTTCGAGAGGCTAGGGCCTAGGCATTATTTCCCATTGTAATAATGGACGCGCAAGGAAAGAAAGCGAAGGGGCGCCCAAAGAGAAAGGAACCTCTTAAGATGGTATATTTCTTAGAATCAACTTTCGATATCTGGAATAAGGCGAAGAAAGATTATTCAAGTCCTGAGCACACTTTGAGCAGTGACGAATTTGCGAAGTTATTACTGAGATGCTTCAGCGAGGGAAGTGAGATGGGGTTAGACTCTAGTTTTAGGGCGGAAAAAATTGATAAGGAGCACTGCTATGGCAAAACGGAGAAAGTAAAGTCAGTTTGGTCATCTTCAGAACCCCAATACGCAATACAATTATGCCATCAAGGCAGTGGGTAAGTTTGAATTTTTTTCCTTACCAGCGACAGCGCCATGCATTTTCCAATTACATACTATTACTTTGTATTGTTGCATATGACGTTTTTATGAGAAATTTTAACGGTGGAAACAGGCGTCAAGCCAAAGGGTTTGCAAGAGTATTCCAGACTTTTTGAGGTTCCAATTGCAAACGCATTAATCAGACGCTTTAAAAGTGAGCTGGCAAAAGATTTCAAAACAAATATTCACAGCATTTGAGTCCCAATAGTAGCAATAGTTAGTTATGTACAGTGTAAAAGCATTACAGTTTTGGATTTTTTATTGAATATGATATGGCCCTTTAATGTTAATAAACGAAGCTTACTTTTGTAGCATTTTATATTGCTCATCATCTACAAATAGGTATATTACAAATTGGTTTTAAGGAGTGAGGGTTTCAAACTCTTTCAGGAGCAGTGCAGGCAAAGACAACGAGGGTACAATCAGTAAAAGGGACACGTCATTTGAGGGCTTTGATGTTCTTGGTGAGTGCCAAACTATGATATCTGTGAATTTCATTTTTTTTGTTTCAGTGTACCGTGCATTGAAAATTTTCATGTCATCAAAAATGTTTGTAGTTATAGGCTTTACAGAAAACTTTCGTTGAAGAAATGCATATTTCAAAATGAGAGGATGGCTCATGTCTGAAAGGATCACAGGTTCTGGTGAATGTGAAAGTGATAACTTTCATTCGTGTTTTTGGCTGTTGAGATTCTTTTGAACCCATTTTATATGAACCAATTTTAATGGAAAAATTTTCATTTGGAACTTTAAACCTTAATCAATTCAATTCCAGTTCATTACGTATGAGATTTAGTCACACATGTATGAGAAATACGTATGAGAACTTGATGAGAAATAGTCACACACTACTTCTCAAAGGCAACATCAACTAAAACAATGTAGTCTCCCTCCTGGGGAATCTTCTATTCTGTGCTATTTCACAAGTGAACGCATTTCTTTGTCAAAAGTCAAAGACAACATACACAATAGAGCTCCTTATCTCCTGTTGAATTTAAAGTGTTAATGGGGCATGGTTGATGTTTTAGGAAGATTTGGAAACAGGCACTCTCATCGGCTAATTGTCAAAACTGCTGCCCTTTATTGTTTTTGAGACAAAAACTCAAACTCAAGGGCAACAGCTGCCCTTCTGCAAATTCTAAATCCCAACTGCAAATTATCTTGCTAATGTGTAAACTTAATCTCTAATGCTAGCTGTTTTTGTCTCTTAAATTGTCTCACCCATAAATTGTGCTGAAAATGCCCCCAATCACTCTTTATAGGATGTCACCATTTGTAGTTCATGGTTCAATTTACCTTGCTGAATGATTTGTAGAGTTTTTTAGTAAAATTGATGTTTTTTGATTAAATATGATTAAAATTATAAAAAAGATGATTAAAATTGGTGTTGGGATCTACAATTTTTCTGCATTACCAAAAACTGCTGCAAACCTGATTTTTTTCTCTTTTGTCCCTGTTTTAGAATCAACGCCATCAATACAAAAAAACGAAGGAGGCAACAACTGAACTTCGGTGCTATTGGACTAGAGAATGAAATTTTCCCTCACAAGGTCACAAAATCTGCTGCAGAAAAGACTATGTTTGGGGGTACTTTTTAAAGACTTAAAGGCCTCAATGAAGATATTAGTACCATAGATGGGGATCCATTTAGTGACTCAGACTCAAACACAGATGATGAAGATTCATATAGTAGCTCCAGTGCAAGCTTAGATTCCAGTGATGATGGAAGCAGTGACTCAAGTACAGATTCAAGTACTGATAAATGGTGAATAAGATGACAGTTCTTTTTAACTTTTCTGGATAAGTTACATTTCAGACCTATTGTAGCAAGGATTCTTTCATTTTTCAAATTTTAATGGATTGTTTCACTTTCCATATATGAAAACTAACTTTTTAAGGAATTAACACCACATTTGAAATTGAGACTAAATGTTATTCTAAAATATATATGCAACAGGTTTTGTGCATGTTAACTCCACAAATTTTTTATCAGCGAAGAATTCTTTTTCAGCCAAGAATAATGGTTTAATGAAAATCCTTTTAAAAAGATCCTTACAGTAGGCAAAAAATGCTGATTACAAAATGATACTTGTTGTGTTGTGTAAAGAAAATTGTTATTGGTGATTTGTTTCTTTTAGTGCCACCTTGACATCAGCAAAGGAAACATCAATATTCATTGCCCAACTTAGTAGTGAAGATGATGAAGGACTGGACAAAGAAGAGGTAGATGAAATCCATCAAACACTACATCATTCTAGAAATTTAGACATCGAAGATCAGAGTCTGTTAGCTGGTTTGACTGATCTTGACTTGAACAGGACATTTATTTTTAAAAGCTGTGACAAAGCTAACTCAATGGACCTTGAAGAAAGCCTTGATGACCAAGTCCCACAAATTCAAGCTTCTGCAATTGCAAATGCCACTGAAATAAAAAAGAAAGCATCAGATGCGTTGACCATGCTTTTTCCAGTGGATGGTGTTGGTGAGGCTTACAGGCTAAGCCAACAGCAGAGAGTGATTGTATCTGTGGAAAAACTCAAAGAACTGAAAGGTAGAAAATGCCTTCATGTTCTGGATAATGGATCTGTCTGCCATGGAGTTTTAGATTAGACACTTAAGATGGTGCTGTCCTTACAAACACAGTGGCTTATGGGTATCTTCAGAAGTCATTGGAACATCACACAATCAAGATATTTATTTAAATGACTTGCTGATTGGGGCTTGTGTTCTACTCTCCGGCAATAATTATTCAAAATTTCAGCTGCTTTGTAAGTTTTTAAGACTTGCTGTGCCAAACAGATCAGTTTTCTGTAGAAACCAAAGGCTATTTTATTTGCCAGTGATACTGACTATGTGGGATGACATGAAGTGCAAACTTCTGGAAATATTGATGCCCTATAAAGACATTATTGTTGGTGGAGATGGAAGAAATGACTCCCCTGGCTTTTCTGCACGATTCTGTCTCTATGTTGCCATGGACCTTTTAACAAATTTAATTATAGACATGGAGGTTCTTGATAAACGGGAGACTGGTGGGGATGCTACCAATATGGAAAGAGAAGGCTTAACTCGCATTTTGCTGCGCTGGATGAAGCAAATTGACATTGGAGAGATTGCTACAGATGCTTCCAGTTCTTTGATGAGGAGAATTTCAGACCTCAAAGGTATAATCTCAAACACACTAATATTCTCAAAATGTCATAGCAAAGATTTCCACCTCATCAGTATACATTTTACCCAAACCTCTATAAAAATTTATTTTGACACAGTTGACAATTCATACTAGTGTAAACTTAAAAAATTAAATAGAAAATTGTTTTCAAGGTATCAGATACTACAGTGCTGAAATTGCCTTAATGATTTTTTAATCCTTGCCTTTATTCTTGATAGAGGTATTTAGGTATTTAAGTGTACATATATCACTATTTTTCAGCAATTCACCCGCAGCTTAAGAACATGGCCCATTCATTGGATGTTTGGCACATGTCCAAGAGGCTGACAAAAAAGCTACATAGCCTTGTAGATAACAAGGAAGGAAAGGAGCTAAAACCCTGGATTGAGGGTAAAATCAACCATTTCTGGCATTGCT
>NW_027019569.1:22923-61632 GCF_013076305.1 Rhopilema esculentum
CCTTATCAGCCTGGCTATACGTGACGATATAACCTTCGCCTTGCAGCTCTCGAATTAAGTTCACTTCCACAATCAGCGTCAGACATGGTCGGAAGTGTTTTAAAGACTGATTGTAAAAACGTGTGTTGCGTTTCAGAAATTGTCCTGTCGACCCTTGCATCAATACTTTTAAAAGGTACGTACTATTGTCAAATTAGAATTCCGAGGTAAATCCGCCGAAAAAGTGGAAGAGCCGCAAGGTACATTCAGAAAAGATAATTGATGATTTCTTGATACCACGAAATCACGATAGCAAAACAGTTCCAAAAAAAGTAAGCCGTCTCCTTATCTCCACAATACTGCAGGCAAACAGGATTACACCACCCAGAATATCTAACCCATTACTCTACCTTGCAGAGGTCACGGAAAAACGCACCCCAGAAAAGTCTGAACAGACAACAGAGTTACACAGACTCTCTAACTCAAAAGTATAAAACTAGCCTGGCTGAAGACACCCTTGGCAAAAAATGCTGAGACACTCGCAGAAAATTGAGCTAGTTTCAAATCATCCAGCCCCCCGTCCCCCCAAATCAATGTTGTGATGAGAGTAATTCTGCTCGCGGTCATGCCCAGTTATACCGCAATCATAAAACCCAACATTGACATCGGGGGGAAGGGGGTGTGGGCTACCAGAGCATGTTATATAATAAAAAGACATGTGACTTCACTTTTTGAAAAAAAGTCTCAGCTATTTTTTGCCAAGATTGTCTTAATATGATTGTTACAAGGTATCAAGTTGAGTTGGTGTATTTTTGATTTTTTAAAAAAAGGGTACCAATTAATGCAATGATTAACTGTTGCTATGAATACGAGGCTATCAATGTCCATCAAAATCTCACGTGACTGTAGTTGTGACGTATGATTAGAGGAGAAATAAGTTAAGAATGTACAGTATCGTTAGCTTCTCAAATCGTTATAATGGGGCGTGTGCGACCGGTATCAACAGAAATTCGTGCATATATTAAGTTTCGAAAAGGCTCAAAGGTGGATGATTTGATAAAGGAAACTGGAGTGTCGCGCTCCCATATATACAAAATTTGGGCGAGTTCTTTCAATTCAGAAACAAAAAAGGAGCCTGTACAGAAACAAACAAGAAAACGTGGACGGCCAGAAAAACTATCAAGAAGAGATAAACGACGAATTCTCAGACTGGTAGGCACATTACGAAGGCAAAATGCAAACTGGACCGTAAAAAGGCTAATGGCCAGGGCCGACCTACTGGATGGAAGAGTGGCGAGAAGAACAGTTTCACATTTTCTAAATAAAAATGGATATTTCTATCTCCAGGCCCGTAAAAAGGGGCTTTTGAGCGAAGCTGATAAACAAAAGCGAGTCCGGTTTGCCAGAAATATGCTGCAATTCTACCCAGAAGATGTGTGGACACAAAAAATTGCTTTCTATTTGGACGGGGTTGGCTTCGTTTACAAAAGAAACCCACGAGACCAGGCCATGGCACCAGCTGGTCGAGTATGGCGAATGAAAAAAGAGGGACTTCTCCAGGGCTGCACTGCGAAAGGACAGGCATGCGGAACAGGAGGGAAATACGTGAAGATGATAGTTGCCATCTCTTACGACAAAGGGGTCATAATATGCCAAAGATACGAAAAAATTACCGGAAACTATTTTGCAGGTTTTCTGGACGAGCACTTCGAGAACATGGTCATAGAGGCTGGGAAGGGTTCTCGCATGTGGATTCAAGATGGAGACCCTTCTCAAAACAGCACGGCATCAAGGGAGGCCATGACAAGAGTCAGCTCAGTTCTCCTGCCAATTCCACCGCGTAGTCCAGATATGAACCCAATAGAGAACTTTTTTGGAATTGTCAAAGCCCGTTTAAAGATGGACGCAATAGAAAGAAACATCGAAGTTGAAACAATGGACGAATTTGAGAATAGAATACGATGCATAATGAAAGATATACCCCTAAAAACTACAAACTCTATAATAGAATCGATGAACAAAAGAATGAAACTAATTATTGAAAATAGAGGGGAACGACTCAAGTATTGATTTGTAAACGTGTATATGTAGATTTTGTATTCTTCGATATGTAACACTTTATTGTGTATGAAATTATTGTTCTGTCTGAAATTAAACTGCCTCTGTTCAAAACAAAACTTCTAAAATGGCTGCTTTGCACAAGATTATCAAGTTTTACCCAAAATAAGGTGGAAGTTGCGTGTCTAACCAACAAATAAAAAAGAAACTACCAACGATTCACCAACGGTTCACCAACGATTCACCCACGGTTCACCAATTTTTTTTTGTTACCTTAAGTACTGGCTCTGACGGTTCACCAACGGTTCACCACTGTTTATAAAGAATACTACTATAAACCTTATATACTTGTGGTGAATCGTTGGTGAATCGTTGGATTCCGTACTTAAGCCTATAATTACTGGATGGTGAATCGTTGGTGAACCGTTGGTGGATCGTCATGAACGTCACCATCACGAAACACAAGTGACACACGAGTGCCTTTTAATTCAACAGGGGCCTGCGATACTCATTGGGAATGTGGCAATGAACAAACTTCTGTAAGCGAACCTCGAAATATCAAACAAAGCCTATCTTTGTAATGGTATTATCATTTAAATTTTCATGCATGAAAGTACTCAATATAAAAAAGTTAGAAAGTAATCAATAACAACTAAGTTATATAGAATAACTAATTGAAAGTTATCAACTTGCAAAGAGTTGCGTGAGAGTTTCTAGGCATCTGAGCCGAGCATCAACAGTTCTGCAAAGCAGCGTTTGCATTTAGGAATGACTCTTACGTCTCTTTCCTCAATTTGCCAGTGAAAATTGAAGTATCTCCACCGACAGTCCATCATTTCATTCTCCCGCTCATCGGTGCTGTTGTAACGGCCAGGATACCGTATCTGTTCTTTTCCTGTTGCAAAGATGGGGGTGTCTCTATCGAACATAATGTCCTTGGCATAAGTGGACTTTGGGGCTGCAAAATGGATAGTTTGCCCCTCGAGAAGAAGCAACATATCTTGCCAGGCCAATATTTCTTGCGAGTAGCGAAAGTCATTCAAAAAGATGACATCTACATTCTCTGCGCCAAGCCAAGCATAGCTAGTACTGGCAGGATTAGTAAATACCCTGAACATATCGTTAAGGGGGTCGAGCATGAATGTTTTTCCGCAGTTTGCTGGACCCACAATCATGATATTACGATGTTTGCCGCGACCTTTCGTCAATAGCTCCCTAACAGCATCGGCAAAACTGAAGGCATTGACCCCATTGTTTCTTAAAACCTCTCTGGCACAGTTTAGCCACAAACCACCACACAGATGGGCACAAGGTTCCAAAAGAGCTTCCCTCACAATGGCCATTCGCGACATTGTATTGCGTGAAATAATAGCTGATGCATTTTGCATTTTCCACACACTCTCGATCAGCTCGTTTCTGCATTTGGCGGGTTTTCCCAAGACAAAGTTGGCCAGGTCCACCTTTCCAAGGTCTTTTTGCTCCTTCGCAAGAGCCAAAAGTGCGACGTCTTCCTTGATGTTTTCTTTAACTACTAGTTCGGCAACATCGAAATTCGACAGTCTCCGTGCCTTTGGCAAACTAGAAGGGCCTGAAATTACCAAGCCAGAATGTTCCTCTCTAGAACGAGAGCTGCCAGCTCGCATCTTACTGGATTTGGATGTGCGAGGTGAACGGCCAGAAGACAAATCAGGGTGCCCGGGGCTGTGCAATGCATTAGAATCTTCCTTTGTAACGTATTTATATGCACTGTAGTAGTTATGGTGCATCTTGTCTGCAAAGTGCACCGAAATTCCATGTGCGTGAAGTAAAAATCGTTTTGCAGCAAGCCACCGCTTATTCCCCGACAGCAAAATTGCCATGTGAAAATGAAAGCCACCTTGTTCCACCTGGTGCTGTTCCTCGCAGCATACCCAGTTTTTTACCGCAGCCTTGGAACTTCCCTGAGAAAATGCATCTACTATTGCATCTGCAAACGATTGTCTTGTTGGAAACTTTATCCTATCAGCCTGGCTATACGTGACGATATAACTTCGCCTTGCAGCTCTCGAATTAAGTTCACTTCCACAATCAGCGTCAGACATGGTCGGAAGTGTTTAAAGACTGATTGTAAAACCGTGTGTTGCGTTTCAGAAATTGTCCTGTCGACCCTTGCATCAATACTTTTAAAAGGTACGTACTTGTCAAATTAGAATTCCGAGGAAAATCCGCCGAAAAAGTGGAAGAGCCGCAAGGTACACTTCAGAAAAGATAATTGATGATTTCTTGATACCACGAAATCACGATAGCAAACAGTTCCAAAAAAAGTAAGCCGTCTCCTTATCTCCACAATACCTGCATGCAAACAGGATTACACCACCCAGAATATCTAACCCATTACTCTACCTTGCAGAGGTCACGGAAAAACGCACCCCAGAAAAGTCTGAACAGACAACAGAGTTACACAGACTCTCTAACTCAAAAGTATAAAACTAGCCTGGCTGAAGACACCCTTGGCAAAAAATGCTGAGACACTCGCAGAAAATTGAGCTAGTTTCAAATCATCCAGCCCCCCGTCCCCCCAAATCAATGTTGTGATGAGAGTAATTCTGCTCGCGGTCATGCCCAGTTATACCGCAATCATAAAACCCAACATTGACATCGGGGGGAAGGGGGTGTGGGCTACCAGAGCATGTTATATAATAAAAAGACATGTGACTTCACTTTTTGAAAAAAAGTCTCAGCTATTTTTTGCCAAGATTGTAGCATTAGAGATTAAGTTTACACATTAGCAAGATAATTTGCAGTTGGGATTTAGAATTTGCAGAAGGGCAGCTGTTGCCCTTAAGTTTGAGTTTTTGTCTCAAAAACAATAAAGGGCAGCAGTTTTGACAATTAGCCGATGAGAGTGCCTGTTTCCAAATCTTCCTAAAACATGAACCATGCCCCATTAACACTTTAAATTCAACAGGAGATAAGGAGCTCTATTGTGTATGTTGTCTTTGACTTTTGACAAAGAAATGCGTTCACTTGTGAAATAGCACAGAATAGAAGAATCCCCAGGAGGGAGACTACATTGTTTTAGTTGATGTTGCCTTTGAGAAGTAGTGTGTGACTATTTCTCATCAAGTTTTGTCATACGTAATGAACTGGAATTGAATTGATTAAGGTTAAAAGTTCCAAATGAAAATTTGTCCATTAAAATTGGTTCATATAAAATGGGTTCAAAAGAATCTCAACAGCCAAAAACACGAATGAAAGTTATCACATTCACCAGAACCTGTGATCCTTTCAGACATGAGCCATCCTCTCATTTTGAAATATGCATTTCTTCAACGAAAGTTTTCTGTAAAGCCTATAACTACAAACATTTTTGATGACATGAAAATTTTCAATGCACGGTACACTGAAAAAAAAAATGAAATTCACAGATATCATAGTTTGGCACTCACAAGAACATCAAAGCCCTCAAATGAAGTGTCCCTTTTACTGATTGTACCCTCGTTGTCTTTGCCTGGATTGCTCCTGAAAGAGTTTGAAACCCTCACTCCTTAAAACCAATTTGTAATATACCTATTTGTAGATGATGAGCAATATAAAATGCTACAAAAGTAAGCTTCGTTTATTAACATTAAGGGGCCATATCATATTCAATAAAAAATCCAAAACTGTAATGCTTTTACACTGTACACAACTAACTATTGCTACTATTGGGACTCAAATGCTGTGAATATTTGTTTTGAAATCTTTTGCCAGCTCACTTTTAAAGCGTCTGATTAATGCGTTTGCAATTGGAACCTCAAAAAGTCTGGAATACTCTTGCAAACCCTTTGGCTTGACGCCTGTTTCCACCGTTAAAATTTCTCATAAAAACGTCATATGCAACAATACAAAGTAATAGTATGTAATTGGAAAATGCATGGCGCTGTCGCTGGTAAGGAAAAAAATTCAAACTTACCCACTGCCTTGATGGCATAATTGTGTTGCGTATTGGGGTTCTGAAGATGACCAAACTGACTTTACTTTCTCCGTTTTGCCATAGCAGTGCTCCTTATCAATTCTTTCCGCCCCAAAACTAGAGTCGAACCCCATCTCACTTCCCTCGCTGAAGCATCTCAGTAATAACTTCGCAAATTCGTCACTGCTCAAAGTGTGCTCAGAACTTGAATAATCTTTCTTCGCCTTATTCCAGATATCGAAAGTTGATTCTAAGAAATATACCATCTTAAGAGGCTCCTTTCTCTTTGGGCGCCCCTTCACTTTCTTTCCTTGCGCGTCCATTATTACAATGGGAAATAATGCCTAGGCCCTAGCCTCTCGAAATCATTTTCGTACAGTATGAAAATCTCAAACTTCACTGAGAGACCGCAAAAGGTCCTGGGGAGCACAGGGTCTTTAATACAATCACAAAAGCATTTTGATTCAAGGAATTCAAAAAACCATCACTGATCTCTTATCGTTCGACCAACTATGGTGAACCTTTCCTTCAATTATATAAACTCTTTGGGTTTGCCACTCGAGTAATGAACAAGTGTCTATATGCAAGGTTTCGGCTTTCTTAGAATCATATCATCAGTCAGTGACAGAATGCAGTCATAGAACAGCTTCCATCCTCCCATCTTCTCAGTTTATCCCGCTCTCCAATCCGACTGCCACAAGGAAAGCCGAAAGTTAAGTTTAATTTTCTTCCCAATGATAGTCCAGTGGTCTTTTTGCCTTTTGGGTCACGGGGAGGCTCGTTCATGAATAGATAGTAAGAGTAAGCACAACAACACGGAGCAACAGCGCGCGCTGTAGAACTCAAGCCATATTTTTTCGAAGAAAGCGCCTTTCCCTGCTGTCGCAGCTCACAACTGCTGCTGCATGCTGCTGAGTGGCCATGTGAAGCCGAATAACTCATTCACTAACTCACTCACCTCGACGACGTTCTTCAACATCCACAGATTGATTACTTTGCTGCTGGAGTGAGGGAGCAGGCAGGCAGGCAGGCAACAGGCAAAAAAACTGAGTGCTCCGCAAGCAACGAGGCAGACTTGTGGAGTGTCTGAACTGAAGACATGAGACTGGGTATCGCTTCTCGGCCTTTTGGCTAAGATCAATTCCACAAGTGGTGCAGCGAACTTTGCCAGAGGAGTTGGCCAAAGACAAGAGACAAGAGTTGGCGAAAGCAGCAGGTGAAGGGTAAGTTTTCGGCGTTGCTTGTGGGACAATCTCTCTGTTAGGACCTGCAGGTACGACGACCCACGCCCACTGCCGCAGGTACCCTAGCAGGGAAAGTGGTTCGGCTATTGGCCTCGGCCATTAGCTGAAGTATGGCGGAGAAGCTTGCTCCCGGGGGCTCTACACCCCATGGGAGTGAAGATCTAGTCTTTGTTGAGGAAGTGAGTTCAGAGGGGAGTCAGTCGGAGGAGGAGACTGACTTTGTTTTAGAGAGAGAAAGGCTAGTGCTTCACCAGCAGCAATTGAGAAAGTCCGGCATCCCAGTTGTGCCATCAAGAAATCGCCGCCCGTACCCAGGACCTACAAGTGATGCTTTTGCCTCGAGCTGCCCGTTGCCAGCTTCTCCCTCTTCTGCAGAGGATACTGGTCGTTTGGAAAGAAACTATGCGGCAGCAGTTGTAAGAGCTGCGGCACCTATCACAGAGATTATGGTCGGCAGGTCCGGTGGCCTGCGCATGAACAGTATCGGCAGGCCCAGGCCAAGGACTGTCTGCGTTCACTCAGGGAGGGGGGCCATTGACTGCAAGGCCCTCATTGCCAAGTTGGAGAATTGTATGCTGGCACCCACGCATGTCCAGGGGCTTCCAAATGGGGACCTTGAGGTCACCTTCCCCACGATAGCGGACAAGGGCAGGTTCCTTGGTCTGGATTTTGTACGTCATCCTCGGCATCCATGGCAACCGGGCCTCAGAGACCCTCCCCCTGTCTGGGTGAGGGTTTTTAACAAGCCAGCGGAGTTTGTGCCGGAGGTCGTGGAGAGGAGGCTCAGTCGGTTCGGCCGGGTTCTGTTCGCCAGGGAGAACACCCACCCTGGTACAAATAAGTTGAATGGAGTCATGACCCTTAAAATGATAATTACAGAGCCCATACCTAGTTATGTACACCTGGGTCCTGCCTGTTTGCTTGTGCGACACGAAGGGCAACCTATGACGTGTCGTAAATGCGATAGGAGGACCCATCTTGCCGCCAACTGCTCCGCTAAAAGGTGTTTTAATTGTGGGTGTGTCGGCCACATTAATGCAGACTGCCCCGAAAGCAGTCTCTGTCAGGGCTGTGGGTCGCCTGAACACCATCTTGTTCAGTGCGATACCTCGTTCTTCCCGGACCCGAGCGAAGCCGACGAGTCTGTTCCTGCGACACCAGCAGAGACCACCATGGCTTTCGACAATTTGGGAAGTGAGGCCGGCAGCTCAGCCACAGACGACCCTGAAACTCCGATTCCTGAGGAGACCATGTCGGATCAAGCCAGTGCCCTGGACCCTGTGGCTTCAAAGAGGTCCTTTCAAGACGATAATGTCTCTGCCATTTCCGCCGTGCGAAGGCCCTCTACCAAAAAGAAGTCGAAGGGTCATTCAGCTCGGCAACCCACCCCTTCCTAATGACCAATGATTTTGGAACTCCCCTCCCCCAGTGAGTGATGGCAGCTATTAATATATTATCAATCAATGTCCACGGCCTTTGAGACCCTGTTAAGTGCTCCAATGTAATTGACTGGCTTAAAACTAGGAAAGAGTCCGTCATATTTTTGCAAGAGACTTATTTCTCTGAGCCCGCCGACATTAGCTTTCTCAAATCCATCTGGAAAGGATCACTTTTTTCATCATTCGGAGGAATACATAGCAGAGGTGTAACCACCCTCATTAAGGAGTCCCTGTCTGTCAAAAATTCAAAAATTACTCATGATAACTGTGGCTGATGGGTCAACGTTATTTTAGACACAGAAGATTCCAAGCTTCAGCTGTTAAATGTCTATGCCCCATGCCCCATAGGGGAAAGAGCTGCCTTTTTTCAAACACTGCCCCCTCACATCAGGGGGGGAGTCCCAACAATCATCGGAGGTGATTTTAATTGTATATTTAATCTGTATCTCGACAAACTAGGTGGTGACAGCCAAGCAGGTTCCACTGCCCTAGAAGCTCTAACCGACCTTTTGAAATCCTTTAACCTTACTGATGTTTTTCGTTCAACGCACCCATCTGCACGCCAGTTCACCTGGACCAATTCAAAAGTTTCATCTAGACTAGATAAATTTTATGTTTCTTCTGAAATTTTGGCCAACGCCAAACAATGTGGGATAACCGTATTTCCCTTTTCTGATCATGATGCCCCTTCTATCTCCTTCAAATTACGAAACACCTCACCTCGTGGCAGAGGTACCTGGAAATTCAACACCAGCCTCCTCGAAAATGAAGAATTTACATGTAATATGAAACATTTTTTGAAATTTTGGGTTTCTCGCATAAAAGACTTTGCAGGCAAACTACATATTTGGTGGGACATAGGCAAAAAGAAAATAAGAAACCGATGCCAAAAGTTTTCTAAACGATTAGCTAAGGAAAAGAGAGAAAAACGCATTGTCCTGGAAGGAAAACTGCAAAACGCAACAATTTCAACTAATGAAAATGAAAAAGAAACTGTTCCCCTTATTAGGAAAGAAATTGAAGAATTAGATCTCAACAACATTAATGGTGCACGTATCAGAGCAAAGGCGCTCGAATACCAATCAAATGAGAAATCTTCGCGCTATTTTTTCAGTATTGAGAACTCACGTCAATCAAAAAAAGTTATTCGAAAGTTGAAAACCCCTGATGGTAGAGTATTACAGGATAGTAGGGACCTGCTTGGCTGCATTGCTAACTTCTATGAGTCCCTCTATTCCCCTGAACCTGTCGACATTGAAAAACAGAATACTCTATTGAACACTATCGACCAATTTGTCCCTGAAAACTTTAAACTGTTACTTGAGGAACCACTTTCCGCAAGCAAATGTCATAAAGCCCTCACCAACATGAAATCAGACAAATCGCCTGGCTCGGATGGCTTACCAGCTGAATTCTATTGTTTCTTTTGGGATGAACTAGGTTCAGCCCTAGTAGATGTGCTAAACTTTTGTTTCAATAGAGGCCTTCTCACAGAATCTATGCGTTTAGCCATAATCTCTCTCTTATACAAAAAAGGAGACATTGAACTTCTTAAAAATTGGAGACCAATTTCTCTACTTAACGTTGATTACAAAATAGGCTCGAAAGCCTTGCAAATAGACTGCAACTGATCCTTCCATCCATTTTAAATAGTGACCAAACCTGCTCTATACCAGGCAGGTCTATATTTGAAAATCTCATGTTAGCAAGAGACTCTCTTGATTACTGCCAAGAGAAAAAACTCCCCCTTGCATTAATTAAAATTGAAGAAGAAAAAGCTTTTGACCGTGTCAACTGGGACTTTCTTCTAAAAGTCTTGGAAAGAATGAATTTCGGGCCAAAATTCATGTGTTTTGTAAAAACCATGTATACCAATGTTTCTTGCCAAATTAGCAACAACGGCCACCTTTCTAGGAAAGTAACCCTCAAACGTGGGGTAAGACAAGGCTGCCCATTGTCACCGCTATTTTATTGCATAGTAGCGGAGACCCTGGGCAACCTCATCCGTCAAAATCTCAAAATTGACGGCCTCCGCCTTCCAGGTTCATGAAAATAAGTCAAAATTTCCCAATATGCAGATGACACCACCCTATTTCTAAGAAATAATTTTTTCGTCGAAGAAGCCATAGCCACTATAAAATTGTATGAATTAGGTTCCGGATCAAAGGTCAATTATGATATCGGCAAGTCCTGCGGAAAGTGGTTCAACAAGCCCCTATATATTTCCGCTTCTCTATCTTCCCCTCTAAAATGGACCGACAGTGCTCTCGAAAGACTAGGTCTCGAATTTGGCACTCAAACAGCCCTTGAAAGCTGTTGGATAAAACGGGTCGAAAAATTGACAAACAGGCTTGAAGCCTGGAGACACTGATCCCTTTCGTTAAAAGGAAAAACCCTAATTGTCAATACAATTACTCTTTCTGGCCTCGTCTTTGTAGGAACAATCTACCATCTCCCTACTGCTATAGAAAAACAAGTTAACCGAGCTATTTTCCAATTTATCTGGGCTGGCAAAAATGAGCTGGTCAGCAGAAAGACAATGTTCCAACCCCCAGATAAAGGTGGTCAAGGTGTAGTTGATATACACCTGAAAACAAACGCCCTACACCTGAAGTTTCTTCAGTCAATTATTGATATCAACTATGACTCCCCTTGGGTCTATTTTCCCCGCTACAATATCAGATTTCAACTTTTCAAGTACTTTCCAACTGCAAAATTTCTCCGTTCCAATTTGTTTCCTCATGCGTCAAGACCATCTCCACATTACACTCGTCTTCTCTCTTTGTGTAATTTGTACAAAGTTGTTGTTGTTTTGTTAAGTGCCGCGGGCACACCTGTAAGTAGTATTTACGGCAGCATTCTCTTCTCGGTCTACTCCGACATATTGCCTGCCCTGGCATGGAATGCTGCCTGTGCGAAGCAACGACAGTGGCAAATCCCATGGAAGCACGTTCGCTCCCACCCCTCCCAAGGCCCTGAAAACGATGTCTTATGGAAAATTTATCATCGGGTCCTGAAAACAGCAAGTTACTCAAAAAGTTGGGGTCTAAACCCGAAAATTGTGACGAATGTCACCAAATCGAAGACATTAATCATGTCTTCATAGACTGCCCAATTGCTATTGCAGTCTTCGCGTCCCTGCAGCCGATTTTCGAACAGGTGCTCAGCACATTTTCTGTAATCCCCTCCATCGTGATATTCTTCGAATTTCCGAATGGCATTCATCGGAATGCCAAAACTCTCTGCCGTTGCCTACTAAAAGTCACTCTGCATTCCATATGGATGCATAGATGTGATCGCCGCTTTGAAAAGAAGGCCCCCAACCCTCTAGGTGTTGTTTCTTCTATAAAGGCCACTATTCGAAACCGAATTAAGTTTACTTTGTCCTCTCCTTCCCTATTTGCTAAAGAATTCCCTATATGGGCTTATAACGATGTCCTCTGCAGCTACCAAAATGGTACGCTTTCACTCAACATTTAGTGATTTACTTATCCTCTGTATCGTAACAACCTTTCTTACCTGCCTAATACTTTATTATACTATCGTAAACAAAAACATGAACATCTTCTGCCTGAAGTTTTCTCCTGTAGTCTCTGTAACTTCCATTAAACGATTAGCGTTATATTGTCAGTAGATCGTAATGTTTGATTTGTCAGTTAATTGTATCATTGTCAATAATTTTTTTACTTTAATCATATGTGAATTGTATCGTATCCCTCAACTCTTTTTGTTTCTGTATTTTGTCAAGTAATCAGTATATTGTGTTGTAAAATTTTGTTGCCAAGGGGGACCTCTCCACAAAAGGGGCACTTGTCTCCCTTTAAATTGTTACGTTGTTTGTAAATGATTATGAATGTTACACTAATGGGCAGGAATTCCTTACTGTGTCATCAGAGGGCAGGAATTCGAAAAAAAAAGTATCTGTTCTTATCAGCTCAATATCTGATATGCGCCCAAGGGCGCTCAAAGCTTGTCCGCATGAGGCTTGCCTCACCGCGAGCAGTGGCGTAGAGAGGGGGGGGCAGGGGGGGCAATTTGCCCCAGGGCCTCGGCCTGAAAGGGGCCCCCAGATAATTCTGAAAATTTTTTTAAAATGTCTTCTTTTGAGACAGTAAAATGGCAGTAATTTCATTGGGTACACTGAGTCTTGTTTGAATTTAAGGCCTATCAGCTTTATTTATTGAGTCCAGGGGCCCCGAGAAAAGCTGAATAAACCTTAGATCACATATTTTACGGATTCATCTTTTAAGCTGAGTTTCCCTGAGTTTCGCAAAATCGTACTTATTGGTGGAAGGGAGCCCTGATAAAAAATTAGGTAGCCCATATAATCGTGTTTTAATCTATGACCCGTTCAAGTGAGTTATGTTTGCATTTAGACTCGTTGCATAAAGCTATATTATATTTTTGGGGCCCCTTTCAGCAAACTAGCATCAATAAAGAACCGCTTACGTTCAACAATGACTCAAGACAGACTACCAAGCCTTGTGACTCTTTCGATCGAGCACGAACTAGCAAGACAAATTGATTACGACAATATCATGGATCAATTTGCAACTGAAAAAGCAAACGTGCGCAAACGTTTGGAAATAATGGGCGTTTCCCATTTTATAAAGGGCGTGGTCCCGGAATTTTTTTGTATCCGGCTCTAGGGCCCCAACCGGGACTTTGCCCCAGGGCCCAGGCCGCCTCTCGGCGGCCCTGACCGCGAGCACGGGTTGCCCTGGCATTGCAGTACAGCCATGGGTGGCCCAGCCCCTTTTCATCAATTGGCAAGAAAACAACGATTTTCACATTTTCACAGTTGCAATCATTCAAGTCCATATTGTTGATATGACTGGCTAATTAACTACAATGTTAACTAGGAGCTAGCTAACATTGTATGTAGTTGGTTGCTTTTCCATAGTAGTTAAGTAGTTTAAACCTTGTACTAGACATTGTTTTATTTATGATTGTTAATCAAATATACACAGACTGCGAAGCCTTCAACGTGTTGTGTTTTTTGTGTTCTTCTGATCTTGCTTTTTTGCCTGCCTGCCTGTTTAGTAGTCAGTCATTTCTAGCTACCCCTCTTTCTGTGCTCAAAAATTCAAGGCTTATTTTCAATTTCAGACGACTGTTGGCTGACTCACGACTTATCGAGCAAAATGCAAGATTAGTTTTTCTTCACGATGGTGAGTACATCAGTTTTATATTTCAGTATATTTCAGTACTTGATCATCTTCCTCGTCAGACTGAACATTCTTCACTCAATATTCAACATATCGATCTATTCAGAGACTACTGATACAGCATTCCCACATGTGTCGGCTTGTTCCTGCAACCACCGAGTTGTCAATGGCCAAAATGGTAGTTCATACTTACCTGACGGGGAAGACAACGTGATCAGGAAGGCGCTGCGGCCGGTCACGCTTTTTCGAGCTCCGACTTTTTGAAGCGTATCGTTGTTTTGAACAGGTTTATAGGTTAGTTTTTAGTATTCAATTTAACAGTTTTAACTGTAGTACTCTTTGAGAAATAATTTTGAACCAAACTCGAAATTGCAGTAAACGAGATCCCTTCAATTTGGGGAGATTTGGCTTCAGATGAAAGAGAAAGGCGGCCTATTACGTTCGCAGAGAAATTGAAACAAGTAAATGCAAAGATGTCTGCAACAGATCTAGCAGCAAAAGCGGCCAAATTCGAGACCATCGACACCACTGACCACAAAGAAATTATTCACTATTTCCACCGTAAATTCAAGGATGAGAACTGTGTCCAACAACTTATGCCACTCGCCGCGCTTCCTGGCAGACGTAAGTGGAATATCATTTTTTCAAAGCCTCCATGGTTGACACGGTTATAGAGGAACTCGTTAAATTTCCGTCCCTCCCAGAAGATGACCCTGGCATTGCTTTTACTCCGGTAAGAAGAAGAGCCTTACTAATCACCATCCCGGACGCTTCACTCGATATTTCGGACAATGAAATTGGGAGCATTCTCTCACATTACGGCACCGTAACCCGCGTTTGGAGACAAACTTGGGAGGGTTTTCCCAACATTTTTAACGGAAAACGCCTGGCTACAATTTTCCCTTCAGGCGGCACTGAATTACCCCCCTTCCTAATTCTGCGAAACAAGAAAATTTCTCTCTCTTACAGGGGCAAACCCGTTTTTTGTAATATCTGCATGGCAGATACACACAGAACTTCGGATTGCCCCGCCAGAGACATGCTTCACTGCTACCTTTGCGGTTCCACTGACCACTCAAAAAAAGACTGTTTGAAGTTTGTTCCCCTGAAAAGAGCCCGAGGCAGACGTTACAGTGGAGAGGTCGAAGAACAAATCGAGCCAACCCCTATCAGCGATAATGAGGACGAAGAAGAAATTGAAGATGAATCTGCCAAAACAAATACAGCGAGCGAGGATGAACCCCCCACCACCTCTACAAAGCCCAAAAGCCCTAACGCCAGCCAAACAACTGTAAGCATTACTTCGCAACAAGATTCGACACCGGAACCAAAGCCACAAAGACCAACCAAAAAACTGACCAAAGCACCCAACGAATACGCCCCCTTCACAAGAAAAACATCCAAAAGACCAGTACCTTCCACCCCAGAAAAGAGCGTTGTTCGTAAAAAACCCACTGGTGAGAACTCTTAATTAAAACCGTAATTTGCTTTACTTTTCAATGTTTTTATTTCGTTGTTACTTTTTCTCATGGCTTGTGTTGTGAGTATCAACGTGAATGGGTTGAACGACCCCCGTCGCTCAGATTCAATCTTACGTCACCTTTATAGCCTTAAGCCTGACATTTTATTCTTGCAAGAAACCCACCTTAATCCCGTTAATGTTAACAATGTATTTTCGCAATGGCCCGGCACTTCCTTTCATTCCTTTGGTAAAGATAATAGAAAGGGTGTCTCTATTCTAATTTCTGATAGATTGAAAACTACAATCCATTCACGCCAGACTTCCGACAAAGGCCATCTAATTGTTCTCGACCTTCCAATCGATGACAATAGATTGATCTTAGGCAACGTTTACGCTCCCACAGGCGGTCTCGATGGCATTGCAAATCGTAAGGAATAAACTGAACTGGGAACCTAAGGTTTCCCAATTTAAAAAAAACATTAGATCTTTGGAAGTCGCGTGACTTGACCTTTAGGGGGAAGGGCGTCGTCGTAAATCAGATTGCAAGTTCTGCACTTTGGTATACGGCTTCGGTTTTTCCCATACACCAATGGGCAGTCAAACAACTTAATGAAAAATTTTGGCATTTCTTTTTTAACGGCAAACGACCCCTGATCCCTAGATCATAAGCTAAACTCCCTTATCAAAAAGGTGGCCTCAATGTTTTCGATATAGAGAAGAAATGTAATAGCCTCCTTTTATCATGGCTAGCCAAACTCATTGCCCTCAAACAAACAGGCAAATGGAAAGTCCTCTTCGACCATTTCATAGGAAAATACAAAAATCTAAAAATCGAAAAAAATATTCTTAAATGCTATTTACTGTCCCGCGAAATAAACAAACTACCTCCCTTTTATAAACACACCCTCCGCGCGTATCTCGCTATTACTAATGACCATAATAGATCTCTAGATAACATGTCTGAAATCTTTAACGAACCCCTCTTTCTGAATCCTAAAATCGCAAAAGATAGTCTACCTCTCAACCCCTACTGGGTGGATGCAAGAATTACCTTATTAAGAGATATTACCTACGAGTTTTCCCCTGGTTTTCTCCCTGAACTCGCTATCAATGAATTAGTTGGTAGTAAATTTAAGCCTAAAGACCTTTCTTCCATTTTATCATGCCTTCCCCTTGAATGGAAAAATTTCATTCGTTCCAATTCTGCTCCTAAAGATCGCTTTTCTATTAATTTCACTCCACCTATTAAAGACATTAAAAAGCCGCTTTGTAAATTATCTTCTAAAGACTTTTATCTCGCATCTCTTATGCCCTCTATTGATGTTTCTTGCCAAAAGTTTCGTGTTTATTGGGAAAAGAAATTCACAAATCTTGACTGGAAATTTATATTGAATTCGATATTTACTAGAGATTCCGACTGTAAATCTTGCGACCCGCAATGGAAAATAATCCAACTCGCTATTCCCACTGCCGATCGTTTAGCTAGGCACAAAATTATCGACAACCCTTCTTGCCCCAGCTGTAATAACCATTATGAAACTACGCTACATCTTTTATGCATTGCCGTCTAGTTACGCTTCTGTGGGAGACGGTCCTTTGGCATATTAAAAATCTTGATTTAGACTTAAATTTAGATTCTTTAGAACAATTTATTGCCATCGGTTTTGCTAGCATAAAATTTCTCCTATTTACTCGCCCGCGATTGCCCTCCGTGATATAGCTCTCCTCGCAATTTGGTCTTCTAGAAATAAACTCGTTTTCGATAATGAATCTATCGACCCCTCTAAAATTTTAAATTCTAAAATTTTAACCGCTAAACTCCGCTCGAAAATAAAAGAGGAGTTTTTTCTTGCTAAATCCTCGTTTGCTGGTTTTTTTAATTTTAAAATCACTTGGTTTCACAACAACGTTTTAGCTTCGGTTGTTGACGATAAACTTTTTACCCATTGTTAACCCCCCGATAGTATAACTTGACCGCTCTCTTCAACATCTGAGCAACATCGCACTCAGAGTTTTCCGAGACACTGAAGATTAACACATCTATTAAATGACACTTGAACATGATAGTCCTCCCCACCGTTTACACAAAGATTGGATACCTCCCTTGTGATTAATTTGGCTGTCTGACTGATTAAAACGCCTCACGCCATTCTAGAATTGGCGAGTTCGCTGCCTCGTTTCGAATTTAATAGAATACAGAAAAAGCCCTTTCGAATAACTATACCCCATAGTCATACATTATTGTATTGATGAACCCCCACTTGTATATACACCCAGTCTTCGCATGAGCTGTAAATTTTTGGACTGGTTTATATTTTAATTGTATCAATAATATTCATTTATAAATAATACTTTTCTCTCACGCGTGTATCTTATATATTGTAACATTAACGTCATTTAGAATTGTATATCACTTAAATTTATACCTCCTTATATTTATACTTCTGTTTTCTATTCGTAAATTAATTTATTATCATTACACTTTTTAACTGCATAATTACCTTCAAATTCAACAATTGTGAACACTTTCATCGTGAAATTAATTATATTAACTTTGTATGTAATAAATTGCAAATACTTGTTTTTTCAATTACACGGGCGCTGGCATGTGCCAGGCTCAACGGAAAAAAAAAGTGATCAAGAAGGCGTTTCTTCCAGGGTGAGGCCCTTCCATTGCAGTTCGGTTGGGCTGACCCCTGCGATTACCCCAAACGTGGGTAACTCGACCGTACAATTTCTGGTAGTGGGGACCTGCCTTCGCGCTAGTCCCCTCACAATTGTCTAAAGTATCCAGCCAACCCAAGCAGAATCCCACAAGCAGTTCCTCAAATAAAGCCGCCCATTGCGCCTTCTTGATCACTCTCAATATACAATATACAATATACAATAGAGGTAGATTGTTATACAAAGACTTGTCATTGTTTGCTTTGCCTTTGTCTGCCTTAACCTTGTTCGTCTTCTGCCGTAGTAATGTTGTCTTAAATATGATCCTTTCAAGCAGGACAATCTTCGTTTCTGAAATGTTATGGCTTCAGTATGCCTATCTTGTATCATTTGATAAAAAAGGCCAAATTAATTCAAGTTCAACACAGAAAAAAATCTTCCTGTCCAAATATACATACTTTGCAACTTTCAGAGCAGCATGTTGCAAATCTCAAGCAAACCTATCTTCAATTCAAATTCAAATTCAAATTCATTTAATGCATCAAAATATGTTATAAAAGTTTGTCTATAATTATACTAAATAGCAACAATCAAGAAGCAATGATAAGAGCTTCATAGTGTCAATTAGCATTTGAGAATTAGAAACTTGGTAAAGTCAATTGACAAAGTGAAAGTGAAAACAATTCAGGCAAAAATTAAGGCAAGGATTACTGTATCATTGCAAGAGGAATCTTGGGCCTATGGAAATCTGCATGGACTATTTTTCACAATTCCAAATCAAATACTTTTTTAGAAGCCATTCGTTCTAATAGCCATTTGTAGGGATCATTGCAAAACAGAGTTTTGTTTTTTATTTCCCTTACATGGTTTCATGGTTGGTTCTAATTGTTGGAGTGGCAAGATGCTTTTTGGTTGCTTAGCTGGTTTGATATCCATGTCAAGAAATCTAACTTCCAGCCAAGCTGACCATTACTGGGGATGAGCTGCCTGCACTTGAACGAGTCACGGCAACCCCCAACAACCCCCCCCCCCAATACCCATTCTGAAGATTATGTAACTTAATTTCGGAAAAAATCTTGAATGTTTTTGCAATTTTTGCAGCATAAAATTGACAATATTGATTTTCATGAGTAACCTTCAATAAGCTGGGCTTTCAGGGATTGTTCGATTCCCAATAATTACATGACAGGCCAATTGTGAAAGTGCCTTCAATGGATACCAAAGTGACTCTTGTGAGAAAGAACAATCAGAAAAGCATTTTGATTCAAGGAGTTCAAAAAACCATCACTGATCTCTTATCGTTCGACCAACTATGGTGAACCTTTCCTTCAATTATATAAACTCTTTGGGTTTGCCACTCGAGTAATGAACCAGTGTCTATATGCAAAGTCTCGGCTTTCTTAGAATCATATCATCAGTCAGTGACAGAATGCAGTCATAGAACATCTTCCATCCTCTCATCTTCTGTGACTCAAGGGAAGCTGGAAGTTAAATTTAATTTTCTTCCCAATGATGGTCCAGTGGTCTTTTTGCCTCTTGGGTCACGGGGAGGCTCGTTCATGAATAGATAGTAAGAGTAAGCACAACAACACGGAGCAACAGCGCGTGCTGTAGAACTTAAGCCATACTTTTTCGAAGAAAGCACCTTTCCCTGCTGTCGCAGCTCACAAAGGTGCTGCATGCTGCTGAGTGGCCACGTGAAGCCGAATAACTCATTCAATAACCCACTCACCTCGACGACGTTCTTCAACATCCACAGATTGATTACTTTGCTGCTGGAGTGAGGGATCAGGCAGGCAGGCAGGCAACAGGCAAAAAACTGAGCGCTCCACAAGCAATGAGGCAGACTTGTGGAGAGTCTGAACTGAAGACATGAGACTGGGTATCGCTTCTCGGCCTTTTGGCTAAGATCAAGTGATACCCATAAGTGCTGCCCCAACAAGTAGAGGACGTATGCTTAGATGCTCTTGAAACTCTTTTCTAAGAGTTTCGCTAGAGAGCATCTATAACTCTACTGAGGGGTAAAAATGGCCGAGAAGTTGGTCCCAGTTAGGGGCCAAGATCAATTTCCCACATGCGAGGAAGTTCACTTTGAGAAAGACAGCGATTCAGATATAGATAGTACAGATGAAGTAGAGTTATTGCGCCAGCATAAATCAACGCTGAGACGTGTCCCACAAACATTGCCAAGAATTCGCTGCCCATAACAAAATGTCAGAATCGAACCAACAAGACCTCCGAGCATTATGCCCAGAAGCTATGCCGCACAAGCCGCTTCAGCGACGGTAAGTGACATCTATGTAGGTAGATCTGGTGGTTTGCGGGACAACCCACCAAACGGTAGACACAGACCAAGATCAGTGTGCATCCACACGCCCAATGCCACAATTGTTCCGTCAGCCCTCATCTATAAACTGACAGAGGCTGAGATCCGTCCAAGCCACCTCCAGCGACACACAAGGTTCCTCCCCCACCGCAGTAGAGGAGACGACAGAAGAAGAAAATTGCTCCACCGCTGCCAATCAAGAGACGGACGACAGCCAGCAGTCACCTAACTGGTCTGACACCACGGAACAAACAGCTGGGAGCGCCGGTGCTGGCTTGGCTCCAGAGGAGGCAGCCGTTACCCACGTTCACTCACCGTCAAGTGGTGGCGTGGGTACCAATAATCGCCCAATCGCTGCTCCCGGGGAGTCGGCCAGCATCCAGGGCCCCCCCCACTCCAGAAGACAACGGCCAAACAGTTAAGAACTGGTACAACCAACCGACATCCGCAACAGATGGTATGATCTCTTCTTCAATGTTCTCTTCTCCTATTCTTCTCTCTTCTCAACCCTCCGCCGAGGCTGGCGCCCCAGCGGCTTCAAAGAGGTCCCTATCAGGAAGATAATGTCTCTGACATTTCTGCCATGCGAAGGCCCTCAACGAAAAAGAAGCCAAAAGGGCGTTCAGCTCGGCAACCTGCCCCCTCTTAAATGCCGATGACCTTGGAACTCCCCTCCCCGTGTGAGTGATGGCAGCCATTGATATATTATCAATAGATGTTCATGGACTTAGGGACCCGCTTAAATGCTCAAATGTAGTGGACTGGCTCAAAACTAGGAAGGAATCTATATTCTTTTTGCAGGAAACTTACTTCTCTGAGCCTGCTGACACTACCTTTCTTAAAACCATCTGGAAAGGATCACTTTTCTCGTCTTTTGGAGGAAAACATAGCAGAGGTGTTACCACTCTCATTAAAGAATCCTTACCTACCAAAAAACCCAAAGTCACTCAGGACAACTGTGGTCGATGGGTCAATGTTATCTTAGACACAGAAGATTCAAAGCTTTAACTTTTAAATGTCTACGCCCCATGCCCCATAGGGGAAAGAGCTGCCTTTTTTCAAACGCTGCCCCCTCGCATCAGGGGGGGAGTTCCAACAATCATCGGTGGTGACTTTAATTGTATCACTAACCTGTTTCTCGATAAACTAGGCGGTGACAGCCAAGCAGGTTCAACTGCCCTCGAAGCTCTAACTGATCTTCTAAAGGACTTCAACCTAAGTGATATTTTTCGTTCAATGCACCCTTCTGCCCGCAAGTTTACCTGGACAAATTCAAAAGTATCATCTAGACTAGATAAGTTCTACGTTTCTCCTGATATCTTAGCCAATACCAAACACTGTGAGATAACAGTGTTCCCCTTTTCCGACCATGATGCCCTGTTTCTGTCCTTTAAACTGCCAAATTCGCAACCCCATGGCAGAGATACCTGGAAATTCAATACTAGCCTCCTAGAAAATGAAGAATTTACCTGTAATATGAAACACTTTTTGAAATTTTGGGTTAGTCGCAAAAAAGACTTTGCAGGCAAACTACACTTTTGGTGGGATATTGGTAAAATGAAAATAAGAAACAGATGCAAAAAGTTTTCTAAACGCTTAGCAAAAGAAAAGAGAGAGAAACGCACCACTTTGGAAGAAAAGCTCCAACAGGCAACAATTTCTCCGGATCAAAAGGAAAAAGAAACTGTTCCCCTGATTAGACGAGAAATTGAAGAACTCGATCTTAATAATATTAATGGTGCACGTATTAGAGCAAAAGCCCTAGAATACCAATCCAATGAGAAATCTTCACGCTATTTTTTCAGCCTTGAAAAATTCACGTCAGTCTAAAAAAGTGATCCGTAAGTTAAAAAACACCAGATGGTAGGGTAATACAGGATAGTAGGGACCTGCTTGGCTGCATTGGTAACTTCTACGAATCCCTTTATTCCCCGGAACCCATTGATAATGGAAAAAAGAATGCCCTTTTGAATACTATTGATTGTTTTGTCCCCGAAAACTTTAAATTGTTACTTGATGAACCACTTTCCACAGACCAAAGTCACAAAGCCCTCACCAACATAAAATCCGACCAATCGCCCGGCTCTGATGGGCTACCAGCAGAATTTTATAACTTCTTCTAGGATGAAATTGGCGAAGCCTTAGTAGAAGTACTAAACTTTTGTTTTTCTAAAGGACTCCTCACTGAATCCATGCGGTTAGCTATAATCTCCACTCTTATACAAAAAAGGAGACATTGAACTCCTCAAAAACTGGAGACCAATTTCACTACTTAATGTCGATTACAAAATTGGCTCCAAAGCCTTTGCGAATAGACTGATCCTTCCATCCATTTTAAATAGTGACCAAACCTGCTCTATACCAGGCAGGTCTATATTTGAAAATCTCACGTCAGCAAGAGACACTTTTGATTAATGCCAAGAGAAAAAACTCCCCCTTGCATTAATTAAAATTGACCAAGAAAAAGCTTTTGACCGTGTCAACTGGAACTTTCTTCTAAAAGTCTTGCAAAGAATGAATTTCGGGCCAAAATTCATGTGTTTTGTGAAAACCATGTATACCAATGTTTCTTGCCAAATTAGCAACAACGGCCACCTTTCTAGGAAAGTAACCCTCGAACGTGGGGTAAGACAAGGCTGCCCATTGTCACCGCTATTATATTGCATAGTAGCGGAGACCCTGGGCAACCTCATCCGTCAAAATCTCAAAATTGACGGCCTCCACCTTCCAGGTTCACAAAAAGAAGTCAAAATTTCCCAATATGCAGATGACACCACCCTATTTCTAAGAAATAATTTTTCCGTTGAAGAAGCCATAGCCACTATAAAATTGTAGGAATTAGGTTCCGGATCAAAGGTGAATTATGATATCGGCAAGTCCTGCCGAAAGTGGTTCAACAAGCCCCTATATATTTCCGCTTCTCCGTCTTCCCCTCCAAAATGGACCGACAGTGCTCTCGAAAGACTAGGTCTCGAATTTGGCACTCAAACAGCCCTTGAAAGCTGTTGGATAAAACGGGTCGAAAAATTGACAAACAGGCTTGAAGCCTGGAAACACCGATCCCTTTCGTTAAAAGGAAAAACCCTAATTGTCAATACAATTGCTCTTTCTGGCCTCGTCTTTGTAGGAACAATCTACCATCTCCCTAATGCTATAGAAAAACAAGTTAACCGAGCTATTTTTCAATTTATCTGGGCTGGCAAAAATGAGCTGGTCAGCAGAAAGACAATGTTCCAACCCCCAGATAAAGGTGGTCAAGGTGTAGTTGATATACACCTGAAAACAAACGCCCTACACCTGAAGTTTCTTCAGTCAATTATTGATATCAACTATGACTCCCCTTGGGTCTATTTTCCCCGCTACAATATCAGATTTCAACTTTTCAAGTACTTTCCAACTGCAAAATTTCTCCGTTCCAATTTGTTTTCTCATGCTTCAACACCATCTCCACATTACACTCGTCTTCTCTCTTTGTGTAATTTGTACAAAGTTGTTGTTGTTTTGTTAAGTCCTGCGGGCACACCTGTAAGTAGTATTTACGGCAGCATTCTCTTCTCGGTCTACTCCGACATATTGCCTGCCCTGGCATAGAATGCTGCCTGTGCGAAGCAACGACAGTGGCAAATCCCATGGAAGCACGTTCGCTCCCACCCCTCCCAAGGCCCTGAAAACGATGTCTTATGGAAAATTTATCATCGGGTCCTGAAAACAGCAAGTTACTCAAAAAGTTGGGGTCTAAACCCGAAAATTGTGACGAATGTCACCAAATCGAAGACATTAATCATGTCTTCATAGACTGCCCAATTGCTATTGCAGTCTTCGCGTCCCTGCAGCCGATTTTCGAACAGGTGCTCAGCACATTTTCTGTAATCCCCTCCATCGTGATATTCTTCGAATTTCCGAATGGCATTCATCGGAATGCCAAAACTCTCTGCCGTTGCCTACTAAAAGTCACTCTGCATTCCATATGGATGCATAGATGTGATCGCCGCTTTGAAAAGAAGGCCCCCAACCCTCTAGGTGTTGTTTCTTCTATAAAGGCCACTATTCGAAACCGAATTAAGTTTACTTTGTCCTCTCCTTCCCTATTTGCTAAAGAATTCCCTATATGGGCTTATAACGATGTCCTCTGCAGCTACCAAAATGGTACGCTTTCACTCAACATTTAGTGATTTACTTATCCTCTGTATCGAAACAACCTTTCTTACCTGCCTAACTCTTTATTATACTATCGTAAACAAAAACATGAACATTTTCTGCCTGAAGTTTTCTCCTGTAGTCTCTGTAACTTCCATTAAACGATTAGCGTTATATTGTCAGTAGATGTTAATGTTTGATTTGTCAGTTAATTGTATCATTCTCAATAATAATTTCCCCCAACTCTTTTTGTATTTTGTCAAGTAATCAGTATATTGTGAAGTAAAATTTTGTAGCCAAGGGGGACCTCTGCACAAAAGGGGCAGTTGTCTCCCTTTAAATTGTCACGTATAAAGTAAATGATCATGAATGTTACGCCCTGTCCCTACTGTGTCATCAGAGGGCAGGAATTTAAAAAAAAAAAAAATAAAAAAAAAAGTATTTTTTCTTATCAGCTTAATATCTAATATGCGCCTAAGGGCGCTCAAATATTAAACTAGCTTGTCTAGTAAATATGGAACTAGCTTGTCGGCATGAGGCTTGCCTCACCGTGAGCACGGGTTGCCCTGGCATTGCAGTACAGCCATTGGTGGCCCAGCCCCTTTTCATCAATTGGCAAGAAAACAACGATTTTCACATTTTCACAGTTGCAATCATTCAAGTCCATATTATTGATATGACTGGCTAAGTAGTAGTCATCAGTCATTTCTAGCTACCCCTCTTTGTGTGCTCAAAAATTCAAGGATTATTTTCAATTTCAGACGACTGCTGGCTACCTCACGACTTATCGAGCAAGATGCAAGATTAGTTTTTCTTCACGAAAGGAATGGTGAGTACATCAGTTTTATATTTCAGTATATTTCAGTACTTGATCATCTTCCTCGTCAGACTGATCATTCTTCACTCAATATTCAACATATCGATCTATTCAGAGACTACTGAAACAGCCTCTTTGAGATCCTTGTTCGTCAAAATTCATTATGGAATCAAATGAAATTACATCAATTTGGGGAGATTTAGATCAACCAAGACAACCGCTCACATTCGCACAGAAATTGAGACAAAGTAATGCAAAGATGTCTTCCAACGACCTTGCTGCTCGTGCTGCCAAATTTGAGACTGCAGACACCATTTCCTTTCGAGAAATTTTCACCTATTTTCATGATTTTTTCGAAGACGTCAACTGCGTACAGCAACTAATGGCTTTACCCTCCATGCCAGGCCGGCAGAAATGGAATGTCATATTCTCTCGCGCTAGGATGGTGGACAGAGTCATTGACGATCCTATCAAATTCCCTTCAATGACACAAGAAGACCAAGTGTTCTTTACACCAGTAAGAAGACGAGCCCTTCTTATCACAATACCGGACGCAACTCCAGATATTTCGGACGATGAAATTCGTTTTGAGCTAGAAAAAAAGGAACTGTTCAACGCGTATGGAAACAAACATGGGAAGGTTTCCCCAATATATTCAACGGGAAAAGGCTGGTTACTATATACCTATCAGGAGGTAAGGATCTGCCCCCCTTTATTTTAATTCAGAATCGCAAAATATCATTGTCGTTTAAAGGAAAACCTGTTTTTTGCAACATTTGCATGAAGGATTCACATCGTTCAGCTGACTGCCCAGCCCGTAATGTAAAGCATTGCTACCTTTATGGCTCTACTGAGCACCAGAAATCGGATTGTGAAAAATTCGTCCCCCTTAGAAGAGCACGTGGAAGACGAAACAGCGGAGAAATAGATGATTTGCCAGAGGATGAAGCAACCCCTATCAGCGAAGATGAAGAAACAACCACTGACATCGCATCAACCCCCACTATTCCCACCGAACCAGAAGATCCACCACCAACTGAACCCCCACACACTGAAGAGCCTACAACCGACAACTACAATAAAACAGCATCACCAATCACAACACCAAACATCCAGGCAAAACCAACTACTTCCAAATCATCTACCAAAACACCCATAGACTATGCCCCATTCACGAGAAGATCAACAACGAAAAGACCAACCCCTGCGACCCCTGAAAAGAACACTTCCCGAAAAAACTTTGCGGGTGAGAATACTTAATAGCCTAATTAATTTTTCCTTTAACTTCGCCAAAATATTTTTTAATCTTTTCGTTAGAATATTTCTTATGGCTTGTGTTGTAAGCATAAACGTGAATTGGTTGAACGACCCCCGTCGCTCGGATTCAATCTTACGTCACCTTTATAGCCTTAAGCCTGATATTTTATTCTTGCAAGAAACCCACCTTAATCCCGTTAATGTAAATAATGTATTTTTGCAATGGCCCGGCACGTCCTTTCATTCCTTTGGTAAAGATAATAGAAAGGGTATCTCTATTCTTATTTCTGATAGATTGAAAACTACAATCCATTGACCTCATACTTCCGACACAGGCCATCTAATTGTTCTCGACCTTTCAATTGATGACAATAGATTGATCTTAGGCAACGTTTACGCTCCCACAGGCGGTCTCGAGGGCATTGCAAATCATAAGGAATTTTTTAACGAGCTCAATAAGGTATTAGACAATTTTCCTCATGACTTTCCTATAATTTTGGGAGGTGATTTTAACTGCGTACTGGATCCCTCGGATCGCTCCAACCCCGTTAATTATGTTGAAAAAACTGCTATTAATTTAAAAACAGGTCTGTCTTCTTATGCCTTAGAAGATATCTGGCGTATTCAAAACCCCTCCTCTAAGGAATTTACTTTCTCTAGTTCCCGCGGTTCATTTAGTCGAATTGATAAATTTTACACTTCAAGCAATTTTCGCGACATTATTAATAAACCTTGAATCAACCCCTTTCCCCACTCTGATCATGATAGGATTTCTCTTACCCTCAATTTCTCAGCCCCTAAACGTGGGCCAGGTATATGGAAATTAAATACTTCTATTTTGAAAGAGCAAGAATTCATCAGCTCCATTAATAAATTTATCACCGACTGGGAACAATCTCAAGAGTCTTTCCCCTCATTAACCGAATGGTGGGAACACGGCAAAAACACTTTTGTTGACATTGCCAAAACATATTCAAGAAACCAAAAGAAACAATTTCTCCGCAAAAAATGTTAACTAATCAAACAACTCAGAAATACGAAAAGAAAGGCAGAGAGTTCAGGGGACCCCCGATTTCAGAAGCTTTACAAAAACGTAAGCAACGAAGTAAAATCCCTGGAAGCCTCCGAAGCTGAAGGGGTGAAAATTAGGTCAAAAGCTAAATGGTCCGAGCAAGGCGAAAAAGTCACAAAATATTTCTGCTCCTTTGAAAAGAAACGACAAAGCGACCGTACAATGAAATCAATTAAAGATAAACATGATAATTCCATCTCTGACCCGACTGAAATAGTCCATGTAGTCAAAGAATTTTATGCTTCTCTCTATAAAGAAGAGCCAGTCGATTCAAACCTTCAGGACACTCTTTTACAAAAAATAAGTAAACGTCTTTCAGAAACTGAGAAAAACATTTGCGAACACCCCCTCACTCTCGAAGAAATAAACACTGCCTTAAAAACTATGGTAAATGGTAAATCTCCAGGAATAGACAGATTACCGTGCGAATTTTACAAACTATTTTGGAAATCTCTCGGTAAACACTTCTTAAACGTAATTAACTCTTGTTTTGATAACAAATCCCTTACCCCTTCTCAAAGAATTGCTTTAATTTCTTGCCTCTTTAAAAAAGGCGACAGAGAAAACACTAAAAACTGGCGCCCCCTCAGCCTCTTATATTGTGATTATAAAATCATAGCCAAAGTTCTAGCAAATCGTCTTTCGAAAGTCCCAACTAAACTAAACTGGGAACCTAAAGTTTCTAAATTTATTAAAACATTAGATCTTTGGAAGTCGCGTGACTTGACCTTTAGGGGGAAGGCCGTTGTTGTTAATCAGCTTGCAAGCTCTGCACTCTGGTATACAGCTTCGGTTTTCCCAATACCCCAATGGGCAGTCAAACAACTTAATGAAAAACTTTGGCATTTCTTTTTTAACGGCAAACGACCCCCGATCCCTAGATCACAAGCTAAACTTCCTTATCAAAAAGGCGGCCTCAATGTTCTTGATATAGAGAAGAAATGTAATAGCCTCCCTTTATAATGGCTACCCAAACTCGTTGCCCCCGAACAAACAGGCAAATGGAAAGTCCTCTTCGACCATTTCTTAGGAAAATATAGAAATCTAAATATCGGAAAAAATATCCTTAAATGCTATTTACAGTGCCGCGAAATAAACAAACTACCTTCTTTCTATAAACACACCCTCCGTGCATATCTCGCTATTACTAATGACCATAATAGATCTCTAGATAACATGTTTGAAATCTTTAACGAAACCCTCTTTCTGAATCCTAAAATCGCGAAAGATAGTCTACCTCTCAACCCCTACTGGGTGGATGCAGGAATTACCTTATTACGAGATATTACCTACGAGTTTTCCCCTGGTTTTCTCCCTGAACTCGCTATCAATGAATTAGTTGGTAGTAAATTTAAGCCTAGAGACCTTTCTTCCATTTTATCATGCCTCCCCCTTGAATGGAAAAATTTCATTCGTTCCAATTCTGCCCCTAAAGATCGCTTTTCTATTAATTTCACTCTGCATATTAAAGACATTAAAAAGTTGCTTTGTAAATTATCTTCTAAAGACTTTTATCTCGCATCTCTTATGCCCTCTACTGATGTTTCTTCCCAAAAGTTTCGTGTTTATTGGGAAAAGAAATTCACAAATCTTGACTGGAAATTTATATTGAATTCGATATTTACTAGAGATTCCGACCGTAAATCTTGCGATCTGCAATGGAAAATAATCCAACTCGCTATTCCCACTGCCGATCGTTTAGCTAGGCACAAAATTATCGACAACCCTTCTTGCCCCCGCTGTAATAACCATGATGAAACTACGCTACATCTTTTTATGCATTGCCGTCTAGTTTCGCTTCTGTGGGACACGGTCCTTTCGCATATTAAAAATCTTGATATAGACTTAAATTAAGATTCTTTAGAACAATTTATTGTCATCGGTTTTGCTAGCATTAAAATTTCTCCTATTTACTCGCCCGCAATTGCCCTCCGTGACATAGATCTCCTTGCAATTTGGTCTCCTAGAAATAAACTCGTTTTCGATAATGAATCTATCGACCCCTCTAAAATTTTTACCGCTAAACTCCGCTCGAAAATAAAAGAGGAGTTTTTTCTCGCTAAATCCTCGTTCGCTGGTCTTTTTAATTTTAAAACCACTTGGTGTCGTCACAACGTTTTAGCTTCGGTTGTTGACGATAAACTTTTTATCCATTGTTAACCCCCTGATAGTATAACTTGATCGCTCTCTTAAACATCTGAGCAATATCGCACTCAGTGTTTTCCAAGACACTGAAGATTAACACATCTATTAAATGACACTTGAACATGATAATCCTCCCCGCCGTTTACACAAAGATCGGATACCTCCCTTTGTGATTAATTTGGCTGTCTGGCTTTCGCAAACACTGATTAAAACGCCTCACGCCATTCTAGAATTGGCGAGTTCGCTGCCTCGTTTCGAATTTAATAGAATACAGAAAAAGCCCTTTCGAATAACTATACCCCATAGTCATACATTATTGCATTGATGAACCCCCACTTGTATATACACCCAGTCTTTGCATGAGCTGTACATTCTTGGACTGGTTTATATTTTAATTGTATCAATAAGATTCATTTATAAATAATACTTTTCTCTCACGCGTGTATCTTATATATTGTAACATTAACGTCATTTATAATTGTATATCACTTAAATTTATACCTTCTTATATTTATACCTCTGTTTTCTATTCGTAAATTAATTTTATTATCATCACACTTGTAAACTGCATAATAACCTTCAAATTAAACAATTGTGAACACTTTCATTGTGAAATTAATTATATTAACTTTGTATGTAATAAATTGTAAATACTTGTTTTTTCAATTACACGGGCGCTGGCATGTGCCAGGCTCAAGGGAAAAAAAAAGTGATCAAGAAGGCGCCGCGGCCAGTCACGCTTTTTCGAGCTCCGACTGCTTTGATCCTATTATCGTTTTCGAGCAGTATTTTAGGCTAGATCTCAATATTTAATTTAACAGATTCAACTGTAGTACTTTTCAAGAACCTTTTTTGCTAGAATTCGAAATGGCAACGAGCGAGATCCGTTCAATTTGAGGAGATGTCGATTCAGAAGAAACAGAAAGGCGGCCGGATTTAGCAGCAAGAGCAGCGAAATTTGAAACCATTGATTCCATCGATCACAAGGAAATCATCCAGTTTTTTCAACAGAAGTTCAAAGATGAAAACTGTATCCAGCAATTAATGCCCCTTGCAGCCTTCCCTGGCAGACGTAAGTGGAATATTATCTTCTCGCGACCTTCGATGGTTGATTCAGTCATCGAAGAGCTTATAAAACTACCATCGCTCCCAGAAGGCGACCCTGGTATTGCCTTTATTCCCGTTAGGAGAAGAGCACTTCTAATCACTATTCCTGAGGCTTCTCCCGATATTTCAGATAATGAAATTGGTGATATTCTCTCGCATTTCGGCACAGTAACCCGAGTTTGGAAACAGACTTGGGAAGGGTTTCCCAACATTTTTAATGGGAAACGCCTGGTTACTATCTTTCCTTTGGGAGGCACGGAAATACCTCCTTTCGTTATTCCAAGGAACAAGAAAATTTCGCTTTCATACTGTTTTTTGCAATATCTGCATGTCAGATACACATGGAACATCTGATTGTCCATCAAGAGATATGCGCCATTGCTACCTTTGTGGTGCTACAGACCATTCGAAAAAGGACTGTTTAAAGTTTGTTCCCCTAAAAAGAGCTCAGGGAAGGCGCCTTAGTGGTGAAATTGAATTGGAAAATGATGCAACCTCTATTGCAGAACTCGAGGACGAGGAGCAAATCGGGGAAGAGGAGCAAATCGACGATGAAGAGAAAACTGAAGACGAGGAGAAAATCGAAGATGAAGAGACAACAACTAATCCAGCCATGGACAAACCCACAGCCAGCCACACAACGCCAGAAAGCCCCAGCACCATCGAAATTGCTGAATCACCACTCGATAAATCAAATCAATCTCCTAAGCCTCCAAGATCAAATAAAAAACTCACCAAATCACCGCAAGATTACGGCCCCTACACAAGGAAAACAACCAAGAGAATTGTACCCTCCACCCCTGACAAAAACGTTTCCCGTGAAAAACTCGCTGGTGAGAACGTTAAATAAAATATTTTCTTTCTTTTATTCCAATTCAATAATTTTATTTTGATTTTGATTCTAAACTTTCTGATGGCTTGTGTTGTAAGCATAAACGTGAATGGGTTGAACGACCCCCGTCGCCTTTATAGCCTTAAGCCTGATATTTTATTCTTGTAAGAAACCCACCTTCATCCCGTTAATGTTAACAATGTATTTTTGCAATGGCCCGGCACTTCCTTTCATTCCTTTGGTAAAGATAATAGAAAGGGTGTCTCTATTCTAATTTCTCATAGATTGAAAACCACAATCTATTCACGCCATACTTCCAACACAGGCCATCTAATTGTTCTCGACCTTTCAATTGAGGACAATAGATTGCTTTTAGGCAACATTTATGCTCCCACAGGCTGTCTCGACGGCATTGCAAATCGAAAGGAATTTTTAATGAGCTGACTAAGGTGTTAGAAAATTTTTCTCAAGACTTTCCCATAATTTTGGGAGGTGATTTTATCTGTGTTTTAGATCCTTTGGATCGCTCTAGCCCCGTAAATTTTGTTGAAAAAACTGCTAATAATTTAAAAGCAGTTTTGTCTTCTTATGCCTTAGAAGATATCTGGAGTATCCCTCCTCTAAGGAATTTTCTTTCTCTAGTTCCCGTGGTTCGTTTAGTCGAATTGATAAATTTTACACTTCAAGGAATTTTCGCGACATTTTTAATAAACCTCGCATCGATCCCTTTCCCCACTCTGATCATGATAGGATTTCTCTTACCCTCAACTTCTCAGCCATTAAACGAGGGCCAGGTATATGGAAATTGAATGCTTCCATTTTCAAAGAGCAAGAATTCATCAGCTCCATTAATAACTTTATCACCGACTGGGAAAACTATCTCAAGAGTCTTTCCCCTCATTAACCGAATGGTGGAAACACGGCAAAAACACTTTTGTTGACATTGTCAAAACATATTCAAGAAGCCGCAAGAAACAATTTCTCCGTAAAAAATCCAGATTGCTCAAACAACTCAGAAATGGGAAAAGAAAGGCAGAGAGTTCAGGGGACCCCTGATTTCAGAAGCTTTACAAAAACATAAGCAACGAAGTTAAATCCCTGGAAGCCTCCGAAGCTGAAGGGGTGAAAATTAGGTCAAAAGCTAAATGGTCCGAACAAGGCGAAAAAGTCACAAGATATTTCTGCTCCCTTGAAAAGAAACGACAAAGCGACCGTACAATGAAATCAATTAAAGATAAACATGATAATTCCATCTCTGACCCGACTGAAATAGTCCATGTAGTCAAAGAATTTTATGCTTCTCTCTATAAAGAAGAGCCAGTCGATTCAAACCTTCAGGACACTCTTTTACAAAAAATAAGTAAACGTCTTTCAGAAACTGAGAAAAACATTTGCGAACACCCCCTTACTCTCGAAGAAATAAACACTGCCTTAAAAACTATGGTAAATGGTAAATCTCCCGGAATAGACGGACTATCGTGCGAATTTTACAAACTATTTTGGATATCTCTCGGTAAACACTTCTTAAACGTAATTAACTCTTGCTTTGTTAATAAATCCCTTAGCCAAAGTTCTAGCAAATCGTCTTTTGGATGTCCTAACTAGCATTATAGCTGAAGACCAAACTTGCTCTGTTCCCAGCCGCTCAATTTTAGGCAATTGCAATGCTTTACGAGACATTATTCAATTCTCTGAAGATGAAAATCTCCCCGTCGCTCTACTATCTATTGATCAAATGAAAGCCTCTGATCGTGTAAATTGGAACTTTCTCCTCAAAACACTTGAAAAATTCAATTTCGGTCCTGTTTTTATTAGCTGGGTAAAACTTCTATACACTAACATTGAAAGCAAAGTTAAATGTAACAATTTATTTCTGACTCTTTCACTCCTAGCAGAGGGGTCAGACAAGGTTGCCCCCTCTCTGCTCTTCTTTACGTTCTCATTGCTGAGGTGTTACTGCTAATGGCCGCTGTGACCCCGCAATTAAAGGTGTCACTGTCGGTAAAACTGAATTTAAAGTTATACAGTACGCAGACGGTACTACCCTTCTTCTTCAAGGAAACCAATCCTTACTCGCAATTGAAAATCACATCGCGAACTTTGAAAGGGCCTCTGGAGCTAAAATAAACAAAGATAAAAGTGAAGGCCTCTGGCTTGGCAGCTTTAACAACCGTTTCGATTCCCCACTAGGTTTTAACTGGCAAAAAAGTCCCTCAAAATCCTTGGTCTCTAATTTGGTACTGACACACGAATAAACTGAACTGAGAACCTAAGGTTTCCAAATTTATAAAAACATTAGATCTATGGAAGTCGTGTGACTTGACCTTTAGGGGGAAGGCCGTCATCCTTAATCAGCTTGCAAGTTCTGCACTTTGGTATACGGCTTCGGTGGATGATCTAGCTGTTGTACTTTCTCCATTTGCAGGGATTCCTGTGTAGCGTTTGCTCTGTGCACTGCAGCGTTTTCATGATGCAGCAGCAGCCCACGGTGTCGAGTTCTTGGGCGCCTTTCAGCAACTGCAGCAAGAACACAAGGCAGGCAGTCTCGCACATACCAGGCAGCAGTAACTGTTCGCTGCGCTACAAGTGGAATGGTTGCCACATGGCCCACACGAGAGACAAAAACTGCGACCATCTGTTTGGCGACCGTGCGGCAACGGTCAAATTTCTGCGGGGGCTTTTGTCCAACTGGGGTCCATTGCTGAGACTGCTGTTTTGTTTCTGGGTCAAAACTGTAAATCCAAGTTTCATCCCCACTGATGATCTCCCAAACAGCATTTGACCTCCCTCTGTCAAATCTTTCGATCATTTTGCGGCACCATTGCACCCTCTTGCATTTTTGCTCATCTGTCAGCATGTGTGGCACCCATCTTGCAGAAACTTTACTGAGTCCAAGAACATCATGTAGGATGTTGCTAACACTTCCCGATGATATTCTAACACTTTAAGCAATTTGTAGGACCGTTACTCTGGAATCTTCCTCTATCATCCTACGTACGGCAGCCACTATGCTTTCTGTTGTTGGACGCACAGAGCGGGGGTCATCTTCCAAAGTGTTCCTGCCCCTTTGAAATTCCGTAAACCAGTCGTAAACAGTTGTCCTTGAAGGTGAAGTCGTTCAAGGCTTTGCTTTTGATTTAACCCACTTTTAAAGTCATAGAAAATCATAGCCCGCCATTGAGTGCGTTGGAGCTCCATGACTGAATAGTGATTACATCGAGCTATTCACATTTAAAACTCAGCTGTGTTCATGTTTTTCAAGCTATGTAAACAAAACTTCTAAAATACGTTATTTATAGATACATGATTTCATTTTTAGCAGAAGCGTACATTTCTTTGTAACAGATTTCTTATATCTGGAAACTTTTTGAATGGCCCTCGTACTAGAGATTCCGATCGTAAATCTTGTGACCTGCAATGGAAAAAAATCCAACTCGCTATTCCCACTGCCCATCTTTTAGCTAGGCACAAAATTATCGACAGTCCTTCTTGCCCCCGCTGTAATAACCATAACGAAACTACGCTACATCTTTTTATGCATTGCCGTCTAGTTTCGCTTCTGTGGGACATGGTCCTTTTGCATATTAAAAATCTTGATTTAGACTTAAATTTAGTTTCTTTAGAGCAATTTGTTGTCATCAGTTTTGGTAGCATTAAAATTTCTCCTATTTACTCACCCGCAATTGCTCTCCGTGATATAGCTCTCCTTGCAATTTGGTCTTCTAGAAAGAAACTCGTTTTCGATAATGAATCTATTGACCCCTCTAAAGTTTTTACCGCTAAACTCTCACTCGAAATTAAAAGAGGAGTTTTTTCTCACTAAATCCTCGTTCGCTGGTCTTTTTAATTTTAAAACCACTTGGTATCATAACAACGTTTTAGCTTCGGTTGTTGAGGATAAACTTTTTATCCATTGTTAACCCCCTGATAGTATAACTTGATCGCACTCAGTGTTTCCGAGACACTGAAGATTAACACATCTATTAAATGAAACTTGAACATGATAATCGTCCCCGCGTTCGGATACCTCTCTTTGTGAATAATCTGGCTGTCTGGCTCTCGCAAACATTGATTAAAACGCCTCACGCCATCCCAGAATTGGTGAGTTTGTTGCCTCGTTTCGAATTTACTAGAATACACTACTATTCCCACTGCCCATCTTTTAGCTAGGCACAAAATTATCGACAGTCCTTCTTGCCCCCGCTGTAATAACCATAACGAAACTACGCTACATCTTTTTATGCATTGCCGTCTAGTTTCGCTTCTGTGGGACATGGTCCTTTCGCATATTAAAAATCTTGATTTAGACTTAAATTTAGTTTCTTTAGAGCAATTTGTTGTCATCAGTTTTGGTAGCATTAAAATTTCTCCTATTTACTCGCCCGCAATTGCTCTCCGTGATAAAGCTCTCCTTGCAATTTGGTCTTCTAGAAAGAAACTCGTTTTCGATAATGAATCTATTGACCCCTCTAAAGTTTTTACCGCTAAACTCTCACTCGAAATTAAAAGAGGAGTTTTTTCTCACTAAATCCTCGTTCGCTGGTCTTTTTAATTTTAAAACCACTTGGTATCATAACAACGTTTTAGCTTCGGTTGTTGAGGATAAACTTTTTATCCATTGTTAACCCCCTGATAGTATAACTTGATCGCACTCAGTGTTTCCGAGACACTGAAGATTAACACATCTATTAAATGAAACTTGAACATGATAATCCTCCCCGCGTTCGGATACCTCTCTTTGTGAATAATCTGGCTGTCTGGCTTTCGCAAACATTGATTAAAACGCCTCACGCCATCCCAGAATTGGCGAGTTTGTTGCCTCGTTTCGAATTTACTAGAATACACTAAAAGCCCTTTCGAATAACTACACCCCATAGTCATACATTATGGTATTGATGAACCCCTACCTGTATATACACCCAGTCTTCGCATGAGCTGCAAATTTTTGGACTGGTTTATATTTTAATTGTATCAATAATATCCATTTATAAATAATACTTTTCTCTCAGGTATGTATCCTATATACTGTAATATCAATGTCATTTATAATTGTATATCACTTAAATTCATACTTCTTTATACTTAATACTTCTGTTTTCTATTCGTAAAGTCATTTTCTTACCATCACACTTGTAAACTACATAATTTCTTTCAAATTTAACAATTGTGAACACTATCATTGTGAAATTAATTATATTAACTTTGTATGTAATAATTTGTAAATACTTGTTTTTTTCAATTACACGGGCGGTGGCATGTGCCAGGCTAAACGGGAAAAAAAAGTGATCAAGAAGGCGTTTCTTCCAGGGTGAGGCCTTTCCATTGCAATTCGGTTTGGCTGACCCCTGCGATAACCCCAAACGTGGGTAACTCGACCGTACAATTTCTGGTAGTGGGGACCTGCGTTTGCGCTAGTCCCCTCACAATTGTCTAAAGAATCCAGCCAACCCAAGCAGAATCCTACATGCAGTTCCTGAAATAAAGCCGCCCGTTGCGCCTTCTTGATCACTCACAATATCAATATACAATATACAATAGAGGTAAATTGTTTGCTTTGCCTTTGTCTGCCTTAACCTGGTGCGTCGTCTGCCGTAGTAATGTTGTCTTAAATATGACCCTTTCAGGCAGGACAATCATCGTTTCTGAAATGTTATGGCTTTAGCATGCCTATCTTGTAGCATTTGATAAAAAGGCCAAATTAATTCAAGTTCAACACAGAAAAAAATCTTCCTATCCAAATATACATACTTTGCAACTTTCAGAGCAGCATTTTCCCAACTGAGTTCCCACCTTCCTATATTAACCTCAATGAATTAGTTTTTATCGGGTGGCCACCTTCTACTCTGCACCACATAATGCAGTTTCCTTCCTTTTCCCTAACCCAGAGTGAGCCTCTATCTATCTGTCAATAAAAATACACAGAGATGGCTGAAGCAAATCTTGTCTGGCAATGGTTGTTGCAAATCTCAAGCAAAGCTATCTTCAATTCAAATTCAAATTCGAATTCATTTAATGCATCAAAATATGTTATAAAAGTTTGTCTATAATTATACTAAATAGCAATAATCAAGAAGCAATGATAAGAGCTTCACAGTCTCACTTAGCATTTGAGAATTAGAAACTTGGTAACGTCAATTGACAAAGTGAAAGTGAAAGTCAAAACAATTCAGGCAAAAATTAAGGCAAGGATTACTGTATTATTGCAAGAAGATTCTTGGGCTTTGTTCAATTCCCAATAATTACATGACAGGCCAATTGTGAAAGTGGCTTCAATGGATACCAAAGTGACTTGTAAGAAAGAACAATCACAAAAGCATTTTGATTCAAGGAATTCAAAAAACCATCACTGATCTCCTATCGTTCGACCAACTATGGTGAACCTTTCCTTCAATTATATAAACTCTTTGGGTTTGCCACCTGTGTAATGAACAAGTGTCTATATGCAAGGTTTCGGCTTTCTTAGAATCATATCATCAGTCAGTGACAGAATGCAGTCATAGAACATCTTCCATCCTCTCATCTTCTCAGTTTATCCCGTTCTCCAATCCGACCGCCACAAGGGAAGCTGAAAGTTAAGTTTAATTTTCTTCCCAATGATAGTACAGTGGTCTTTTAGCCTCTTGGGTCACAGGGAGGCTCGTTCATGAATAGATAATAAGAGTAAGCACAACAACACGGAGCAACAGCGTGCTGTAGTACTTAAGCCATACTTTTGCAAAGAAAGCGCCTTTCCCTGCTGTTGCAGCTCACAACTGCTCCTGCATGCTGCTGAGTGGCCATGTGAAGCCGAATAACTCATTCAGCAACTCACTCACCTCTACGACGTTCTTCAACATCCACAGATTGATTACTTTGCTGCTGGAGTGAGAGGGCAGGCAGGCAGCCAACTGCCAAAAAAACTGAGCGCTCCGCAAGCAACAAGGCAGACTAAGATTAATCCCACAAGTGGTGCAGCGAACTTTGCGAGAGGAGTTGGAGAAAGACAAGAGGAAATCAGCAAGTGAAGGGTAAGTTTTCGTTGTTGCTTGTGAGACAATCTCTCTGTTAGGACCTGCAGGTACAGATTCA
>NW_027019569.1:69162-84228 GCF_013076305.1 Rhopilema esculentum
TATGTAACTTAATTTCGGAAAAAATCTTGAATGTTTTTGCAGCATAAAATTGAAAATATTGATTTTCGTGAGTAGGCTTCAATAAGCTGGGCTTTCAGGGATTGTTCAATTCCCAATAATTACATGACAGGCCAATTGTGAAAGTGCCTTCGATGGATACCAATGTGACTTGTAAGAAAGAACAATCACAAAAGCATTTTGATTCAAGGACTTCAAAAAACCATCACTGATCTCTTATTGTTCGACCAAATATGGTGAACCTTTCCTTCAATTATATAAACTCTTTGGGTTTGCCACTCGAGTAATGAACAAGTGTCTATATGCAAGGTTTCGGCTTTCTTAGAATCATATCATCAGTCAGTGACAGAATGCAGTCATAGAACATCTTCCATCCTCTCATCTTCTGTGACTCAAGGGTAGCTGAAAGTTAAATTTAATTTTCTTCCCAATGATAGTCCAGTGGTCTTTTTGCCTCTTGGGTCACGGGGAGGCTCGTTCATGAATATATAGTAAGAGTAAGCACAACAACACGGAGCAACAGCGCCCGCTGTTGAACTTAATTAAGCCATATTTTTTCGAAGAAAGCCCCTTTCCCTGCTGTCGCAGCTCACAACTGCTGCTGCATGCTGCTGAGTGGCCATGTGAAGCTGAATAACTCATTCACTAACTCACTCACCTCGACGACGTTCTTCAACATCCACAGATTGATTACTTTGCTGCTGGAGTGAGGAAGCAGGCAGGCAGGCAACAGGCAAAAAAACTGAGCGCTCTGCAAGCAACGAGGCCGACTTGTGGAGAGTCTGAACTGAAGACATGAGACTGGGTATCGCTTCTCGCCCTTTTGGCTAAGGTCAACCCCAAAAGTGGTGCAGCGAACTTTGCGAGAGGAGTTGACGAAAGACAAGAGGAAATCAGCAAGTGAAGGGTAAGTTTTCCTTTTTGCTTGTGGGACAATCTCTCTGTTAGGACCTGCAGGTACGACGACCCACGCCCACTGCCGCAGGTACCCTAGCAGGGAAAGTGCTTCAGCTATTGGCCTCGGCCATTAGCTAAAGTATGGCCGAGAAGCTTGCTCCCGGGGGCTCTACGCCCCACGGGAGTGAAGATCTAGTCTTGGTTGAGGAAGTGAGTTCAGAGGGGAGTCAGTTGGAGGAGGAGACTGACTTTGTTTTAGAGAGAGAAAGGCTGGTGCTTCACCAGCAACAATTGAGAAAATCCGGCATCCAAGTTGTGCCATCAAGAAATTGCCGCTCATACCCGGGACCTACAACATTCCCCCTTCCTCTGTTTCATATGGCTACAAACATTTATTTACAAAACCAAAGTTCAATCTCAATGACAAATTCCTCTTTCTTTAAGTACAACCACCCGGGTCATCTAGAATTGTAACTATAGAAATATCATTAAAAATGTCTCCCCATCTACCTTGCAGAATCACCCAAACAATTCTAACTAATCACCAAAATGATTCTAACCCCATATCATTAATCCGTTCTCTCGACTTTCTTAGGAAACCATTAAACTTGCATGATAAAGCATAACCAAACAGAATAAATAAACATTTCTCAGTAAGATATATTGCATATAAAAAGGAACCTTTGCCGACTCAATTAGGACTATGAAAACATCCCCTCTACGGATCGCAACACCATAAACACCTATAAAAATTGGCGAACAATCGAATATCTTCTGCAGTTAACATCATCATTAAAATTGATATTTCCCATCTCCATTAAACCCACCCTATCCCATAACTCTATAAAAACGAACCCGAATCATTAACAACCCAGAAACTCTCGGTGTCAAAAGCCACACAACCTTTGGACATAAATCAAGAAAGGTGAGCATTATATTTTCATTACGTTTAAAAACTCTTTCAATTTCGCAACTACTGGTAAATTTTATTAGCAACTCGAAATTCTCCAAATCCTCTCCTTTATTAACGAAGTAAGAGATTCTCACATTTGTTAACCCCCTTGCACTCATATCCCTTATTTCCTTTAGAAACTTTTAGCGCATTCAGTCCATATGCCTATATTTTTAAATACACAAGATCACCTTACACTTTATCATCAAAGATGTCAGATAAATGCCTCTATTACTTTTTATATTATCCTATCGCAAAAATTTCTATGTTACTTATTTCAAAAAGTTTTTAAAGTTTCTGTCCCTGTTTCTCTACCTTTAAACACACAACATCACCTTCCACTTTTTATAAAAAGATTTCACATAAATACCAATATTAATTTTCAAATTGTAGTTTAGCAAAATCGTAGTAATAATTTTCAAAAAGCAAAAAATTCTACGTTACTTATTTTAAAAAGTTCTTACACTTTCCCTCCTTTTTTCTCTTTCTTTAAACATCGAATCTTATGTTGTCTTTTTTCATAATTGACTTATTCCCTCATCTCTTTTCACAGATTTTTACGATACGCTATCTGCCAGACTCTATGGAATCCTCCGTCCAACCCACACTCTATTTTTAGGTAAGTCCCCTTACACTTTCTCCATATCCTTCTATTATTTTTCGAATCCTTTTTTATGAAAAAAATTCCAGGTACTCAACTATTTCTACAGTCACGCTATTTGGAAGTAAACTCTCTATACTTTATCCATATGCTTGCATTAATTTTCAAATCCTTTTTTGTAAAATAAATTCACATTTGACGCACATTTATTTACATTCATTTTATAGCACTACTGCCTACTTCATTGTCGCTCTAATTCCCACTCTATTTTCAAGCAAACCCCCCTACACTTTTCTTAAATAATTCTTTAATTTTTTAAACCCCAAAAATTTCACATATTGCCCCCCATCTCTTTACATTACAAAACACCTTGCATCATCAAACTTCCTGTCCCTGCGTTCCAAATTTTCACTTGCCCCTGTCGATACACAATCATAACAAACGTTTTTATTATCTTCCCAATACTTAGTAATCGATTCAAATGCCACGCAGACATCACCGATTACTAACTCTTGCAGAAGAGAGACGACGCCAACGTCAATGACGTGAAGAACGCCAGCAATGCCAACAACAGCAACCTCTGCAACTCCCTGAACCACAACAACCTCAAGATCGAGATGTCGCCCGACAACACGACCCTGTGCCTCCCGAACCAGTTGCAGCCCAACCCTTACAACAACCTCATCAATTACAAGCGCCCAGGGCTCCAGTTGAACACCAAGAACACCAACTTCCAGTTCAACATGTTCAACATCAAATCCCTGCTCATCCATCACCTCCTGCTCACGCACCACCACAGGCTGAAGCACCACCTCTTCCTCAAGCACCACCTCCTCTTCAGCAAGCACCTCTTCCCCAGGCACCACCTCCTCCTCAACTACCTCATCCTGTTCAGCCACTCAATCCTGCTCAGTTACCAAGACAACATCATTTAGCTCCTATGAATCAATCCTGCAACCACTGTCACGGAAAATTTTTCAAGAAGAAAGAAACACCAAAGGATTGTACACCAAATGCTGCTTTGGAGGTAGAGTCAACCTGCCACCCATTACCCCTCCAGCACAAAACATAATTGACCTCTTCAATGGTGAATCGGCAGCATCACGCCACTTTCTTCAAAATATCCGCCACTACAATTGTGCTTTTGCCATGGCTTCCTGGAACGCCCCCATCGACCATCATCCTGGAAGATGACCTGAGCCACTCCCAGGTCAACAACCACAGTATAGCCAGCTCTACATTCTAGAAACTGACCAAGCTTTGCAACAACGACTAGCGGACCCCAGGAATGTCGAGTTGAACCCAGAAGTTCTCCAACTACTACAACGTGAACTCATGGCAGTTAATCCTTTCGCAAGGAAGTACAGAAATATCGGACAAATCATTCAAGAACAACGAGCCCTTGCACTGGCAAATAACCAACCAATTTTACCAATAAGAATGATCATAGCACGTCGTGCACTGCAAGATCGACGTTATGACGAGCCAATAGTTTCCGAAATAGCAGCTGTCTACGTTGGAGATGGAGGAGCCCCTCCAAATCCAGCAGAGAGAGACATTGAAACCTACCCAAACAACCAGCAAAACACAGTCAAAATAAAGGCAACATCTCCAGCAGCAGATCCAATGACTTACCCTCTTCTATTCTTCAACGGTGAGCCAGGCTGGCACACCCAACTTCCACGCAACCCTCCCCCTGGCGAACAAAGGCGCCAAGGGGCAAGGGCTGCCAATCCAAGACAGCGGCTATCATTAAATGAATTTTATGCTTTCAGGCTCGCAGTTCGTGATCCATTCTCCACCATTCACCGTTCAAAGCTGCTGTTTCAACAATATCTGGTCGACGCATTCACCAAAATCGAGGGCAATGAGTTAGAATTCATAAGAAGAAACCAGGCTCAACTGAGAGTTGATTCATACCAAGGTCTTATGGACCACATTCACGCACGCGGAGAACAAGAGCATGCAAATGTAGGCCGCATTGTGATTCTACCCTCCACATTTCAAGGAAGTGAAAGAAACATGAACCAGAACTACCACGATGCCATGACTATTGTCAGAAAGTATGGTAAACCAGACATCTTCCTTACAATGACAGCAAAGCCAAGGTGGCCAGAAGTTATTCAGAACCTCCTCCCACACCAACAGCCCAGTGACCAACCAGGCATTATAATTCATGTCTTCCACTTAAAACTACAGGAGCTTCTGCGTGATATCCTAGAGAGAAATCTCCTAGGCCATGTGAAAGCATATGTTTACACAATTGAATTTCAAAAACGCGGTTTACCCCATACTCATATGATCATCTTTCTTTCAGAAGCTGACAAACCATGGGATGCACAAGATGTTGACAGATTTGTCTCAGCTGAAATCCCTGATCCTCGTACCAACAAAGACCTACATAACATGGTCAAGAAACACATGATACACGGCCCATGTGGTGATCTTGATCCACACTGCCCCTGCATGGCAGATCGAAAATGCAGCAAAAACTTTCCAAAACCATTAAAGCAACACACTGACTTCAACGTTGACGGTTATCCACAATACAAACGCCGTGGTCAACACCCAGCTCAGCTTCGTCACAACCTGGTTAATGACTCCTGGGTTGTCCCCTACAACCCTCATCTGCTCATGAAATTCAACTGCCACATGAATGTGGAAGTATGCACAAGTGTCAAAAGCGTAAAATACATTTTTAAATACATCCACAAAGGAAGCGACTGTGCACACGTTGAGATCAGAGAGAACACCATCAATCATGATGAAATCCTTCAATATCTCAACGCACGATACATTGGACCACACCATGCAGTGTTCAGAATACTACAGTACAAGTTCCACGACGAGAGTCACACAGTGTTACGACTATAGTACACCTCCCTCTCCAGCAGAACGTCTACTTCCAAGAAGGACGCGAACAACAAGTTCTACATAGAAACCAAAACACCACCCTCACAGCTTGGTTTCAGTTGAACAATCATGACCAAGAAGCACAACAGTACCTTTACCATGAAATTCCAGAACACTATACATTCGAGAAACGAACAAAAACATGGAAACAAAAGGTATGACTTTTATTACACCAACCATCACAATGATAATTATTGTTATTTTAATCAACACCTTGACAATAAACCAGATTAAAAAACGTAGCCAAGAAACCTTCAAACGTTATTCTACTATTTACAGGTACGTCCAGTCTCCACAATAATTGCAAGAATGTACCAGGTCCAGCCATCCGACCCACAAAGATATGCATTGCGACTACTTCTACTCCACTGTAGAGGTCCAACATCCTTTGAAGATTTGAGAACAATCGACGGTGAACTCCTAGAAACATTCAAGGATGCAGCAAAAGCATTGGGGATATTGCAAGACGATGCTGAGCACAGGAATTGCCTACAAGAGGCAGCAATAATCAATATGCCATATCAGATGAGACAACTCTTTGCAACATTGATCTTTTTCCACACTCCAGCTGACATCAGAGCCTTATTCGATGAATTCAAACAATCAATGTCTGAAAATTACATCAGACACGACCGCCACCTTCATAATGACCCAACAATCGCTTTCCAGGACAGACACATGTACCTGTGCCTTTGGGACATTAACACTTTATTGAAAGTGCATGGCAAATCCATCGAAGATCCCGAGTTCTTGGAGTTACCACAACTGCCTGAGAACTTCCAGAATCGAAACCAAGATGAGGAAAACATCGACATTGTTCATGAAACTGAATTAGGACAACAAATGTTCCAACTCCTCAATGATGACCAACGCCACATTCATGACACTGTCATGGAAGCTATTCAAACACGTTCTGAAAACAACTGCTTCTTTGTTGACGGTCCAGCAGGAACAGGTAAAACTTTTCTCTACAATACAGTTGTTCATAACCTCCAGGCATTAGGAATTACTGTTAAATGTGTTGCTTATTCAGGCATTGCAAGCACACTGCTCATCAATGGAAGCACAGCACATTCTACATTCCAGATTCCCATCCCTTTATTGCCTGATTCTACATGCAATATAAAAAGACAAAGTGTTAAAGCTCAACAGCTTTTACAGACCACCGTTTTTATCTGGGACGAGGCCTCCATGATCCCAGTCAATGCTTTGAAAGTAGTAAATATCCTACTCAGGGACATTACCCGAATTGACAGACCATTCGGGGGTAAATTCATGTTTCTTGGTGGTGATTTTAGACAAGTTCTCCCAGTTGTTCTTAAAGCAGGTAGAGAACGAATTGTACAGGAAAGTATGAAGAATTCACCTCTGTGGCACCATTTCCGCACGTTTCAACTCATCACCAACATGAGAGCCATCCAAGACGAAACATACCGAGAGTTTTCAGATTGGCTCTTAAGAATTGGAAATGGACAAGAACCGCAGGATCAAGACAATCAAATCACGTTATCTGACCATATGCTGGTGCAGTCACTCGATGAGATTGTTCACTTACTATATCCACCACCACCACCCGGACAGCCAGACATAATGGCCGAGCCAGAAGCAATTGCAGAACGCTGCTGCTTGACACCGACCAATGAGGCATCTCATGATATCAATCAACTCATTTTGGAAAGGCTGCATGGACCCACTCAAACATACCTCAGTACCGATAGGGTAATTACTGATGATCTTGAAGAAGCTGCAGCTTATCCTATTGAGTTCCTCAATATCCAGATACCCACCGGTATGCCACTCCACCAACTAGAGCTCAAGGTAATAACATTCCTTTCATTTTCATAAAAAAATTTCTCCACGCATAATTATTCTCCCTTACAGAAACTTAAATGAACCAAAGTTAACTTCATTTCAACCCGTCCTTCCTTTAATATCCATACCTTATACAAAAATCTCCTACCCTACCCCCATTCCACCAATTAGACCTCAACGTAATAACATTTCTTTCTTTTTGATAAAAAATATCATAAATTGTTTTTGATCAATTTTTTTCCACCTCCCACACATCAAGGTCGGTGCAACAATTATTTTACTAAGAAACATCAACCCAAAAAAAGGTCTCTGCAATGGAACTTGACTTATCGTCCGCGACCTACAACGTCACCTCATTTGGGCAGAAGTCATTGCCAGTGAACACAGGGGACGCTATGTAATGATTCCGAGAATCAAAATGTCTTCCATAGATACCGCCCTCCCCATTGACATTGCCAGAGTGCAGTTTCCAGTGAGATTGGCATACTGTCTAACTATAAACAAAGCACAAGGACAATCATTACAATACGTTGGTGTCTACCTTCCACAGCCTGTTTTTACTCATGGCCAGTTATACGTAGCGATGTCAAGAGCCAAATCTTTTGCAGGGATCAGAGTCATGCTACCACGAGGAAACAAAACAAAAAACATCGTTTACCCCGAAGTATTACAATAAATTCTAGACCTACTCACTCCTTCGTACACACTAAAACATACAGAAATTTATCTTTGCAGTACTAATTTCCTGTAGATACACGAATTGTTGTAAATATTTTAAAATGTACACAAACAATTTACCATGTAAAAAATTAAACAAAACTACCCTATCTTCTTCCCACAATTCATTACTTCTTCCCTTTATTAACATAATAATCAAACACTTTATATCAAGAGCAAATAGACCCGTACCCCCCCCCCCCCAACAGACACAAAAAGAACAAAAACCTAACTCCCCCATTTCAATACAATACATTAAAACAGGAATGCTTCGTCGTATACAAATTTTTACTATTATAATTACTCAAAAATTTTGTTCAATTCTTGAACAGTATTTTTATTCTTTCTTTGCGCATTGTCCCATTTTCTTCACAATAACAAATTCAATTGCTATTCTCTACGTTTATACATTCTCAAATCCTGCCTTCGAATTTGCAATTGCAAATTACGACACACAATATAAGAAACTTTAGCAAATAAACTAACAAATCTAACCCTCCAAACACGTAGTTACTCGTAATTATTTTCTTCTATTCCTATCGAAAATACACCACCTTTCACTTTTAAACAGTTACCCCAATCTCCAAAATACTATTCAAAACACGTCCACCCCAAAACTTAGACAATCAGCTAAACATTTCAAATCCCATATCATTAACAGCGTCCTCGAACTCCACGAACAACCCATTAATCTGCCACCAGAAACCGTAACCAAACACAATCAATTAACCCTTTCGCAGTAAAATATATTAGTCATCAATAAGAATATCTTGCGACATCATTATCAGTACAAAAACATCCCCTCCACGGATACCAAGAACATAAAGACCTCCCAACAATCGAATATCTTCTGCAGTTAATGCCAACATTAAAATTGATATTTCCCATCTCCATTAAACCCACCCTATCCCATAAGTGTATAAAAACGAACCCGAATCTTTAGCAACCCAACACTTCTTGCTCTCATAAACCACACAACCTATGGCCGTGAATAAACAAAGGTGAGCATTAAATTTTTATTACGTTTAAAAACTCTTTCAATCTCGCAAATACTGGCAAAACGTACAATACAAACTTCCACATTCCTTTTTTATAAACGTTAATTTCACGACTGTTATCTTCTTAAGATTTATTTCGTGGAAGAAAATTTCCAAATTTCCTTATTCCCATATACGTCTCTCCACAGCTATTCCCCAACAATGACAAAATACTTCACCGTCGAACTTGGCAACAAATCAAAGGTAATTATCGTTACTTTCCTCCACTCCCTTAATCTTCTTTTGCAAACCATTTCACTCCCCCCTTCCAAAAGACTCCTGTAATCACCAATAAATTTTCACATTTGTTTCTGTTGTAGCAATTACAATGGATAACAGAATCCATTTCCAAAACAAAAATAAGAATCGCCAGATGCCTTCAAATAAGACGAAGCACCACATTCCACCTTACAGCACCTGATGGAAAATATCTACATAAAATAAGGTAACAACTTACTACCAACCCTATATTCATCATTGACTTTGTTCAATTACCAATATCTTTATGAATTCAACAATCCTTTTAATTTTGTATATTGTTAATTTTCTATTATAAAAACTCAATCCCACTCTTAAATTCCTTACACTATACTGTTGCACGTAATAATAAAATCTACAGCAAAATTTTGTCCTCTCTTTCAGACCCGAATCCATCGTCATCGTCAGCATTACCAAGCAAAGACATTTAAAAGAGACAAAAACAAGAAGAAGACATGCAACAATCAAAGAGAACTCACAAAAAACTATAACCATAGTATTCAATTGATCCATCACTAAATTCGATCATAACCTTCACATAATTACCCTCCCCCTTTCCTTACAAATTTTGAACCATTTTCTATCTACCGAAACTTGCCGAGGTTTTCCTAACTAAATTTCAAAACGAACACCATCAAGCTCTCAAAAAACCTTAATGGCTTCCAAATTGCTATTATTTCCCAACTAATTAACTTTCAGCAGTCCCAACTCTACCATAACCTAAACGATACTAGCCATGCATTGTTACCCTACTTGAAATTACTTTCTTACGAGCATGTTTATGAAATACATGGATATATTACAGAGTTTCCCCTTATATTTCCAAAACATTTACTTAATTTTACTTCACCTCTGCATAATAACTTTTACAATTCGCAACTTTAGAATTAGCTAAACGATAGTACCCATTAATTGTTGTTGTTTTTGTATTACGAAACATTCTGATAATTACGATGATGAAGAAGTAAATATTTGTCTCTCTGCAACAAATTTGCCATTGAACACAAGCTAACATCACGATAAGAATCCTCCTCCTCCTCCTCCCCGTTTTCTGCTCCCCGTTTTCTGCTCCCCGCCCTCTAGCGCCAGTGACAGTCGTGCGAGTAAAAATCGCGTAGGAGCGCGAATGTTTTTTGCACATTTTTTTGAGGGAGAATTTTGTGATGGCAGAGGGCGTGGTTCTCTCAGCCTCTGCGGGGGAGCACGCCACAGCCTCTTTTTGGTGGGAGCCTCTTGTGGGCGGCAGCCACGCCTCTGTTGGGGGCACGCCACAGTGGGGGGCAGGTCGTGTTTGTTGGGGTTTTGTGCGAGGGGGGTTTTGTGTGTTGGGGATGGCGTTAGTTTGTTCTTTGCTAATTTGCAGCTCAGGTTGGGGGGGGGGACTTGCGGGTCACTGGGTTGGTGTGTCGCGGGGGGCGGTCTACTGGCTCGGCGTGCCGCAGGGCGGCAGTCCACTGGCTCGGTGTGTCGCAGGCCGGCGGTCCACCCAAGCAATCAACACGTCTATAAGATAACACTTGAACATGATAATCCTCCTCATTGTTTACACAAAGATCGGATATCTCCCTTAGTGATTCATTTGGCTGATTCTCGATGATTAGATTCTCCTGTAAACAACACATTTAAACGCCCCTTGTCCTTCCATAATTGGCAAGTTCGTTGCCTCGTTTTCAATTTACAAGGATATAGAAAAAGCCCATTCGAATAACTATACCTCAACCATACATGCATTAACAAACCCTTGTTTTATATAAACCCAGTCTTCGCGTATGCTGTAAATTTTCAGAGTGGTTTGTATCTTAATAATATCAAGTAACATTCCTATATAAGTAACTTCGTTTTTCGTCCACAAGTATATATATTAAATTTTGTAGCAATAATGTCATTTAGAATTGTATGCTTTTTCACATGCACATATATATTAATTTTGGTAAAAATATTGTCATTTGGAATTGTATCTTGTATCTCATTTAAAATGATAACTCACATTTTACACTACATATGTTTTCTATTCTTACGTTCGTCTAATTATAATGACACTTGGTAATGACACTGGCTCATCCTTGGTAACATAACCTTGGTAATGTTGCCATAAATAAAATGATTCCAGACAGGTCAATCATCGTTTCTGATCTGTTTCAGCTTCAGCATACCTATCTTGTAGCGTTTCCTAAAAAAGGCCAAATTAATACAAGTTCAACATAGAAAAAATCTTGCTCTCCAAATATTTATACTTTGCAACTGTCAGAGGACCATTTTCCCAACTGAGTGCCCACCTTCCTATATTAACCTCAATGAATTAGTTTTTATCGAGTGGCCATCTTCTACTCTGCACTACATAATGCAGTTTCCTTCCTTTACCAACTTTCTTATCAAAGCCTAACCCAGAGTGAGCCTCTATCTATCTGTCAATAAAAATACACAGAGATGGTTGATGCAAATCTCAAGCAAACCTATTTTCAATTCACATTCGAATTCATTTAATGCAGCAAAATATGTTATAAAAGTTTGCAATAATAGTGTCAGTTAGCATTTGAGAATTAGGAACTTGGTAAAATCAATTGACAAAGTGAAAGTTAAAACAATTCAGGCAAAACTTGAGGCAAGGATTACTGTATTATTGAAAGAAGATTCTTGGGCCTCTGGAAATCTGTATGGCCTATTTATTCACAATTCCAAATCAAATACTTTTCTAAAATCATTCTAACAGCCATTTGCGGGGATAATTGCAAAAGAGAGTTCTGTTTGTTATATCCATTACTACAAGGTGATTTCAACACCGTTGTACTTTATAAATCTTTTTCATGGTTTGTTCTAATTGTTGGAGTGGCAAGATGCTTTTTGGTTGCTTAGGCGGTTTGATATCCATGTCGAGAATTCTAACTTGCAGCCAAGCTGACCATTACTGGAGATAAGCTACCCCCCCCCAGCTGCAGCTACAACTGCTCTCATGGTGGGGGGGGGGGTCAGGCAATCTGAGAAGTAACCCACATATGGGGAGAGAAAGGCCAAAATCCAAGGCCAGGATCCATATGAGTCTTGAGGTAATCAGACGAAAGTTTGGCAGCGTTGGACAGGTTCTGTTTGCCTGGGAGAACAATCATCCTGGAACCTCGATCCAAAACGGTATTGTGACCGTGAAAATGGTCATTCAACAGCCAATCCCCAGCTTTGTGCATTAGGGCCCGTTTTGTTTGATGGAACACCATCATAGGCAGCCAAAAACTTGTCGCAGGTATGACAGTACAGATCACCTTGCTGCAACTAGCAGCATCAAAAGGTGCTACAACTGTGGGCCACACAGATGTTGGTGCAACTGCGGCTTCAGAAGAGACAGTCGGTGCCCAAGATCTCTCTCCCCCATTGGCGCTAAAGACCTCTCACAGACAGATGAGCACATGGAAATTGGAGATTTTTATGGAGCCAGGGGAGCTTTTCTGCCTTGAAAAAGATGTGACACAGCCTGATGGCCAGGGAGTAAAGAACTGGTATAATATCCTGCCATTTCATCAGGGAAATTACTCTTCTTTCCAATTTTCCTTCTCTCTTCCTCCTTCCTCAAATCTTTCTCTCGAGCATGGCCTTTCAGCGGCTTTTAAGAAATCCTTCAAAGACCATTACGTTTTGACAATTTTCAACGCATTTGTTGGAACAACTGGATAAAAAATTATAATTACTATTTAGGTAGATGTGTAAGAACTATAATTCAGGAAACCATCGAAAAATTAGCAGTCACTACATCTCTATCAATTACAACCATGAAAGAAAAAAGTAAGCAAGCTGATCAATTAAGATTTAAAAAAGTCTGACCAACTCTCGTGTATCATGTTTATTGGTCTCACAGCATGCAGTTCATAATTCTCTACTTGGTTCATTGTTGAGTAAAACAACATGAAAAAACCCTTTTATATGAGAAGGTTTAAAAACACTATTGGTAGCATTATTCCTTCCAACATATTGGCAAAGGTAAATAGAAATATTACTAATTGCACATAAGATAAAGATTTGGATCATTATGTATACAGGTGAGGTTGGCTAACTTTCAAAACAGGCATATTTATTTGTTAGACAATGGGCACAGCCATTATCAAAACACAGAATGTAGAAGTGTTGACTCTCCATTTAAATATGTAATAGGGAGTTGAAGAATAACAGGAAAGGGGAAAAGATCGTCATTCTTCCTACTCATGTCTAAAGTTACTGATCATTACACATAATGTAGATAGGTTTGACTCTATATCTAACTATGTAGTAGGACGTTGAAGAGAAATGGAAAAGGATATGTAAACTTTGCACTACTTGCTATTGTCTATGTATCTGCAGATAATAAAATGAACTCTTCAACAAGACTGGCAAGCAAATCAACTGGATAACCTGTTAACTTATTCACTAGACTATTTCCAATAAGCCGCAACTTATGACTACAGAACGCAATTTTTGGACAGACCATCAGCAAGCCAAAACTTTAAAGACTTAGCTGCAACTTGAGATTTTTAAACGCAATTTTTTTTAACAACAAGAAAAAAAGGCCATGACTGAGCGGATACCAAGTTACGTATGCCTGAGACATGCCTGTTTGCTTGTGCGACACAAGGGTCAACCTATGATGTGTCGAAAATGTGACAGCAGGACCAATCTCACAGCAAATTGCTTTATAAAGCGGTGTTTCAACTATGGGTGTGTCGACAATATTATTACAGACTGCCCTGAAAGCAGTCTGTATCAGGGTTGTGGGTCATCTGAGCACAATCTTGCCCAGTGCAATACCTTGTCCTTTGGATTCATAAGATTCTCTCGATAGCCTTGCAATCCTTTGTGTTAAAAATACCTTGCTTTTCGTCTTCGATAAATGTCAACAGGCCAAGTTTCCCTGCGACTTTTTTGATAAATTCTCCTTGCTTGCTTGATTCGCCATACTCTCAATTTTTGGTTGGTTTAAACTCCACTAAAGGTCATTGATTTCTCCCATCTGGGGTGCCATTTTCCTGCGAATTGTTTGAAGAACGACAACAAAAAACTCACAAGGTTTGATTTTCCATCACCATCTATTTTTCCAACCAAAACGTACAGCGATAACATAAAAACCACAGCAGAAGATCAAGATCACGATTACTCTTATCCTCACAATCACCCGTTCTACTCAATCCGCTCTTTGTGTCTAACAAACAATAAAGAGGTTAAAGGTTATTCAGAATAATATCAATTGTCTAGTTCTCTCGCCTCCGAAACAAATGAAAGTGAGCGTCCAACCACAGATGTTGCTGCAACTTCGGCTTTGTCAAGACATGTGACTATGACTCCTGCATAGAAGCAAATTTGGAAAGGTTTCCCAAATACTTTCAATGGAAAAAGGCTGGTTACAGCCTTTGCTTCTGCAGGTATTGATATGTCTTGGTTTATAACTATTTGAAATAAAAAAATATCTCTTTCTAACAAGATCAGACCTGAGTTCTATAATATCTGCATATCTGACCTGGGCTTCCTGAAACTTTGTAAAAATATTGGTGGCAGAGTAAAATCCTTGAAACCTCTGTAGGCGAGGGGGTAAAAACTAAATTAAAAGCTTAATGGTTTGAAAAAGGCGAAAAAGTAACTCGTTTTTTCTGTTCTCTAAAATAGAAAAGTCAAAGCAACAGTTTCATGAAGTCTTTTAAAGATAAATACAACAATTCAGTAACTGATTCTATTTAGATAACTAAAGTTGTCAAAGAATTTTATTAAACAATTTATACACAAGGGCTTGTTAATGAAGCACTATAAAATGTTCTTATAGAAAAGCAACTAAACGAAGATTGAACAGAGAAAGGCATTTCTGTGACAAACCTCTCACACTCGTAGAATTAAAAGGATGCCTTAAAACT
>NW_027019570.1:0-14925 GCF_013076305.1 Rhopilema esculentum
CGGTCCACTGGCTCGGTGTGTCGCGGGCCGGCGGTCCACCCAAGCAAGACCCCGCTTTGGCGGGGTCGCTAAGAAAGGCTAGTTTATTTCTATTTTATAATAATAAATAACAATGACATTAAATAAACTCTTTTAGGAGGATTATAATATATTTCCATAAAGTGATGGAAGTTGTGACATATTTTATGTGATAAATTGTAATTAAGAATTAGAACTCTTTCGCTGGAAGGGTCTGGGCAGTATTGTTTGTTGTTTCTGGTTAGTTTAAAAAATCGTATCAAAAAAGGCCTTTGACCCTTTTGATTCAAAAGTATGAGTAAGGTCTAATGCAGTCATTGCTTTAAATATAAAAAAATTGGAGTTTCGTGTGGACCGTATGCACCGCGCAGGTGTTATTTGATGCATCTAAGCCTTAGCCTAAGAAATCTACTCGATAATGGATATATGAAATCTATCTAAATTCCTATGCTTCGTCAGCGTAGCCAAATTATTTGGTTTAATGTGGGAGCCTTGTTACTGTACTGACTATAAATGTAGGTGAATCCTCCAAGCCTCAATGAATAAATTAATTTGTCAAATAACTGTAATGGATACGTTGTTTATCAGCAAATATGATTGACATGTCTCTTGTGAGCCAAGAGCCCAGATATCTGGACCTGATGTCATGCACTGCAAGGGCCTGAGTAGCATTGTTCCCTTATGTATAATTAGCAATAATAGATATAATGGCTGTGTATGTGCCAAGTGCCCAGATATCTGGACCTAAGGTCATTCACTGCAAGGACCTGGGTAGCATTGTTCCCTCATGTATAATTAGCAATAATAGATATAATGGCTGTGTATCTGCCAAGTGCCCAGATATCTGGACCTGATGTCATGCACTGCAAGGGCCTGAGTAGCATTGTTCCCTCATGTATAATTAGCAATAATAAATGTAACGGCTTTGTCTGTGCCAAGTGCCCAGATATCTGGACCTAAGGTCATTCACTGCAAGGGACTGAGTAGCATTGTTTCCTCATGTATAATTAGCAATAATAGATATAATGGCTGTGTATGTGCCAAGTGCCCAGATATCTGGACCTGATGTCATGCACTGCAAGGGACTGAGTAGCATTGTTTCCTCATGTATAATTAGCAATAATAGATATAATGGCTGTGTATGTGCCAAGAGCCCAGATATCTGGACCTGATGTCATGCACTGCAAGGGCCTGAGTAGCATTGTTCCCTCATGTATAATTAGCAATAATAGATATAATGGCTGTGTATGTGCCAAGTGCCCAGATATCTGGACCTGATGTCATGCACTGCAAGGGCCTGAGTAGCATTGTTCCCTCATGTATAATTAGCAATAATAGATATAATGGCTGTGTATGTGCCAAGTGCCCAGATATCTGGACCTGATGTCATGCATGCAAGGGCCTGAGTAAAGCATTGTTCCCTCAGGTATATTAGCAATAATAAGATATAATGGCTGTTTATGTGCCAATTGAACCAGATATTCTGGAGCTAATTTAACGAAGTGCGAGTCGAGTGAAGATTGCTTTTGTCGTTGCAAAGGCCCATAAATTTTGAGAGACTTTTTAAGAGAGGTGGTTTATTACTGAGAATACCACGCGTTTGTCCTTTTTTTAAACTGTAGGGATATCCGGCAATATTTCTTTGTTTTAGCTGAATTAATAAGAATAATATTCTGTTATCTTTATAAAAGCTTTTTAATTTTAATTGGATCAACGTGATTATCAGGGTTCTTTATTGTTTGGTAATTTTGCGAATCCCTTATTGTATAAAAACTTAAGATATATGCTTTAGTACTTCGAATTTAATAATATAGAGCAGAATGTTCGATTAGTCAGGTCCCCTTAATGCTTCTGTGGAAAGGGCCTTTGAAGTAGTTTTGGAAATTTTGGTGGCTAGTTTTTAGGAAAATGTCACTCAATGGCAATTCCTATTCGAGAAGACAAATTATATATTCCGCCTCATAAGTTTAACCGCGCCTTAATTGAATTAACAGTAGTATTTTTCGTTAAGGGCAGCTAATTTCATAGTTTCGGGTCCTCGTTTGCATCAGGTGAACAATATCCGGAGGGCATTTTAACAAAGGGTTTGGTTTTGAAACCTCTCACACGCAAACTTTTGGTAAAGACGATTTGATGATTAAAGGATAAATTTCTATAAACCCTTCCTATTTGGTTCAAAGGTAAATAATTCGCATGAATTGGGGTTATTTTCGTTGAAAAAGTTCAATTGGAATGGAATTTCGAATTCAAGTGCACTTTTTTTTTGATGGTATATCCTTTCTAACGTAAAATGCTCTTAAAAAACTGCATAAGTGTAGATTATAAGGCCAGTGGGGCCGAAGTGATTTGCCCCGGCTGTTCTATAGCTTGGCTTCACATTGCAGTCGATAGACGATTTTAACTTCGAGCAGTGTTGTCCGCATGGCTATTGATCCTTTTAAATGTTGGAGCCACGTTACTGTACGGATTATTGAGTACGTGAGTTAAGCCAAACTAATTAATCAACTGGCAAAAAAGCCAATTCGAAGCCATCCAAACTGGTCTGATGATAATTGCACTGCATAACCCGCGGGAAAATGGCAGTCCATAGGAGGGCCACCAGCTTATGGCCCCTTTGCTTGATTAAGGAGGGCCCTTTCTATGAGTGGATATCGCCCTTCTTCTCAAAAGCGACCGTGAATAGAAAGGAAATAGCCCTTACGTATCAAAGTAAACATAACATTCATCCAAATGTCACGGAGAAATTTTTTTAAAATAAGCTTAGTTTGTTTCGAAATGACTTAAGGCAATTTTTGCTTCATGAAAATGAAGTCTAGTTCATTTTTTATTGCCTAAAACAACGCCGGGGCAAAGCTATTGACGCAGCAAGGTTAGCAAATCAGAAAAGTTGTCTTTCCACAAGTGGTTCTTTTTCAAGAAAAAACGGTTAATGGTACCTAAGTATCGCTAACGACCCGCACATGACAATCAGGATTGACGCTTAATGATCGCGCCTCATTGTTAGTTTAATCAAGAAGGGAAAGGTCCTGCAATCCTTCGCAGATCAAAACAAAATGCAAATTGTAAAGATAAGCCTTCCAATTTGTTTCGAAACGACTAAGAAAGTTTTTTCCATCATAAAAAGCTGTCAACCGGACTTTATTACTGCGTCAAAACAACGGCGGGCAAAGCTATGACGCAGCAAGTTTTAGCAATCGAAAAAAGTTGGTTTTTCACCGCGAGCTTTTGCAGAGAAACGGTTAATGATCGCTAACGTCGCACTGACAATCAGGTTGCCACATTAATGAATCTCGCATCATGCTATAGTTTGATTAGGAAGGGGAACATCCTGAATTCGTCAGCAACCAAAACAAACTTTCTTGTAAGGTTTCATTTTTCGAAAATTTCGCATTATTTTACGTCCGTGTTTAACTTCAATCGTATGTTTGGAATGCTCAGTGAAGTGCATGTGGATAGGAAAATTCTTTGTTGATTTTATTGAGCGGTCAATATCTTGTGGCAAATGATGGCGGACGGCGGGGCCGTACCCCCACTCGGACAGGATTTGGTAGCTAATTTCGTTTTACTGTGTGATTTTCATTTAACCAACGCTCCTGGAAAAAAAATCGCGGAAGAAGTTTTTTCGAGGGTTTGACATTTATTTTTCGATTATTCACCAAGTAAACAAAGATGCAAAACGCAAGGTGACACGTGATAGTAAAAAGTTGGACAGCTAAATTGCGAACATTTGATAAGCATGAGCGTCTAGTTTAAAACAATTGAGATCGCAATTCTTAGTAACTTATAACATCAAACTCTCGACCAAGCAGGTACGAGCCAGAGCCCCAACACAAAGGAATTCGTACAGTGGTGTACTGTACATTACAGTACAGGGCCAAATCATACAATTCATGAAACTTTGCTCGTACGGGTCTCGAGTTTTGGAGAGAAAGGTGTCGCATTCGACCGGTTTTGATTCGAAATAACTTCGAATTCGAAACCTTCCAGCCAGGAAGGGAAAAGCGAGCCGTGCGACAGCACCTTTTTTCGTGCCAAAAAAAAATCGACGGTGCATTAGCAGAGCCTGGAGCAGAGCAACTCTGCAGGAGATAATTGCTCCGCACAAAGAGAGTGCGCGGTTAACGACCTCGCTGACAAAAGCCTACACGCCTAACGACCACGAAGTGTAAACCTTTTTCTCTAAGGCATTCAGGTCCGCAAGCAAGGCAACTTCCCGCCGAAAAAAAGTTTGTTTGAGGATTTCGACAGGACAAACCAAGACAGAGGAGAAAAGAGGCAAAATCCCAGACTCCCACCGACGGACGGGTCCGAGTGAGGAAAAGAGCTGGGACGTTGCAGGGGCGCCTTTAAACCGATCTCAACACGACACAGGGGCGAAGATAGCTGCTACGTGATCCACCGTTGCTTTTGCCCTTAATTTGTAGCTAGATTTAGTACATTAGACTTTCTTGGCGACCCCGCCAAAGCGGGTCTCGCAAGGGGCCCATCTGGCCTGAGTTTCCATCTTGACGACCCCGCCAAAGCGGGGTCTGGGTGGCCCGCCGGCCGCGGACAGCCGAGCCAGTGGACCGCCGGGCCCGCAGCACGCCAGCCAGTAGGACCGCCGGCCCGCGGCCCGCCCAGCCATCGACCGCCGACCCGCGACACGCCCAGGCCAGTTGGACCGCCGGCCCCCGACATGCCCAGCAGTGACCGCCAGCCCGCGACACACCGAGCAAGTGACCGGCAGCCCCCGCCCAAACCCTAGGAGCAAATTAGCAAAGGACGAAACTAAACGCCATCCCCAACAACACAAAACCCCCTCACACAAACCCCAACAACACACGACCCCAACCACACACTACCCCAACACACATGACGGCCCCCGCAGAGGCGGCTCCCGCACAAAAGAGGCTTCACCCAAAAAGAGGGCTGTGCCTGCTCCCGCAGCAGGCTGCAAGAACCGAGCGCCTTTCTCCCTATCACAAAACCTGTCTTCCTCAAAACAAAAAGTGGCAAAAAACACTCAGCACTCCTGCAGAATTCAGCGAAAAATCAACTCGACGCTCCTACGCGATTTTCTACTCGCACTCTGTCACAGGCGCTTTGAGGGCGGGGAGGAGGAGGGGAAAAAAGGTCCCAGTCCCATCTAGCGCTGTGACAGGGGTTCGTGCGAGTACAAAATCGCGTAGGAGCGCGAGTGATTTTTTCATTCGTGAAATCTGGCAGGAGTGCGGAGTGTTTTTTGCACTTTTTTTTTGAGGAAGATTTTGTGATGAGAGGCGTGTTCTTGCAGCTCTGCGGCGGTGAAAGAGGCGTGTGTGTGTTGCGTGCCCTCTCTCTTCTCGCGCGCTAGTGCTGACGCGCCCACCGGTTCAATGTGTGTCTAGGCCCTCGTGTGTGTTGGAGGTCGTGTGTGTTGGGTTTGTGTCGAGGGGTTTTGTGTGTTGGGGAGATGGCTGTTAGTTCGTTCTTTTGCTATTGTTGCTCCTAGGGGTTGCGGCGGGGCCTGGGGTCACTTGCTCGGTGTGTCGCGGGCTGGCGGTCCACTGGCTGGGCATGTCGGGGGCCGGCGGTTCCACTGGCCTGGGTTGTCGCGGTCGCGGCCACTGGCTGGGGCGGGCCGCGGGCGGCGGTCCATCTGGCTGGGCGTGCTGCGGGCCGGCGATTCCATTGGCTCGGCCTGTCGGCGGGCCGGCGAGGCCACCCAGACCCCGCTTGGCGGGGTCGTCCAGCCTCGCGAGACCCGACACAGTCGTTACGGACTTCCACCCGAGTTGCCTTGCGAGATAGTACACGCGAGGGCTCACTTAGAACGGCCATATATATATATACGCCATTCATATAAATAATTCATCTCTATAAAGTTCAAGCTCGCTCTTTATGGACTACTTCGTTTAGTCTCTTCACTCGTCCAATAACGCAGAACTTCAAGTAGTTAACTTTTCCAGTGGATTTCGCTCTCTATTAATGGACCATAGTTAAGTGTGATATACATATAATTCTTCGCAGTGTAGTACTGACTACCCCTATCTCTCATCAACATCTTCCCCATCGACTTATATATAGTCCAGCGTTATTGGTAGTGGAAAAGCTCCTATGCTACTCACAGATACAAACGCCGTCAGAGAGAGCTAATCAAATACCTAACGCTCGTGGACATTATTGAGCCACCGATCTAACACATAATCGCTCTTCCTGCTAAAAATTAGAGAATTATATCTCTCTCTCTCCTACTTTCAATGTGTCTCTCTTCATAGTGTGTGATCGCGTCCTATATTGGCTCCAGCTGCTAGAGTCAGACAGTTAAAGTTTAAATCAATAACTCAGTATGATTATCGTCTGATTTCTTTCATACTCTCCATCAACGCTCTACTAGTGATTATCTCTCTCTCTGCTAAAGTTAACGAGCGTTATAAATATAGGCTCTCTCAACGCATATACATATACACAGATAATATATAGTATCACCAAACTCCGGAGTGTGAATGGAACATGCTAATGGGCTCCTCTCGACGAGTGTCCCTCCTATCACTCATCCACACACACATTACTATCCCTCGAGGAGGTACCTAGCCTAATTATGTAGCCCGAGTTTCAGCTGTAGTGGGAAACTTGTTACTGTCACCAGTATGATATATCGCTCTTGGATGGCACTCGCTCTGGATCGACTTCATGTCCTCTCAGAATACACTTTCATAACTTATCTTTGACCAAGACTTTATCTATATATTTATACATTTAGATCATAGACGCCTGAGTTCGGGACATAGGTGTGTCGGTTCTCCCAGCGTTTGCATACATTAACTACACTACACACTGCGTCTACCAGTGACTATGTCCCTAGGTCAGACTGATGATATCTTACATCTCTCTCTCTCCTAACGCACATATATATATTGCCACGAGTTACTCTAGTACATCTTCAAACCGTGAACTGTGTGCGTTATGTGTGCGAGAGAATCATAGCGATTCGGCCGAGTCCGTGAGCTAAGTATGATCGTTCACTAAAATCTCATATCAGCTCGGGCGTCCTCGGTATTTACATTTCCATCACGCTAATCGGCCTGAACTTACCCCTTCTTTATGTGCATAAAGTACCCAAATAGACTATTAATATACACACCGCTCTTATAAGTAGCGAGTAAGGTTCACAATTTGCTTTATTCTTCGATCGAGGTAGAAGTCGCAGCTCACACAATAACCTCTCTCCACACGTGTCAACTATTCCTCGTCTACCGCGACTCATAAATACTATTACGAAACAGCGAGAGAATATTAATTCCTTGGATCTCAACTCTTTTATCATATAACTTCTAGCTGCTCTAGTGAGCCTTATGTCAAAACGAACCATATTATCGTAGTTCCACAAATGTTTCTATGTGGGTGTGTCGAGTGTTTCATATCTATTTTGTCATCTGTGTGAGTCCACATTCGAGTACTTCTTACTTTCTCCAGCCTCGCATCCGCTCCTTATATATATATTAGTGTCGCCTCTCTCGATCTGTCCCATAATATAGATGTGGGTGAGAGTATGACGTGAAAATCTGTATAAACAATTATATTTAGTAGCTATACCAATGGTGTTTATATATATATCTATTTAATATATACACAAAGTAATATAATCGTGAAGCATTTCGCAGCCTACTAATAATATACATCAAATACCAGATATCGCAATAATATATATGCTGCAACAACTCTCTTCGAGCTCCGATACCGTCGCGTTATTCGCGACCTCCTCCTGTAACCCACGCCGTCACCTTCCATAGTTACTTCTCCAACTCTCATCTACCATAGTCTGACACTACTCGGCCTGGCGACATTTTACGATCATGTAATAGTGCTCCGGAGTGGTCCTTCTACCCAACGTTCTTCCACTCGTCATGCCACGTCTTACTCTACAAATGATTCATATATCAAGGAAATCTCCAGCCCGAATAACATTTACTTTGCTGGATGCCTTCTCAAGAATCTTCAACTATAAGTGCGATATTTATGTAGCTTCCTTCCGAGCGCGACTATACAGTGAAGAGGTCGGAGCCCACTATTCTAGGGCACAGTTCTCCTCTGGCCAACCAAAGTTATATATCATTGGCGCGCGACTTGCGACTCATCAGGCTATCGATGCAATTATGATGCTCGGTTCGAACACTTCTGGTCACTTCGAGTGGCTACCGACAGGCGGAAACGCTTCCTCACACGCGTGTGTGTGACCTCTAGCATCGCCCTTGTACCATCTTATGAACTCAAGGATGCGTGAGCTAAGTTTAGCCTCTACCAATCCCCTCTACCTGATATTGCGCACACATCGCTCTGCACAATACCTCTACATGGACGTATTGGCGCTGCTGACCTTCTCTCACACGACAACTCAATGACCTCTCTTGGTGGAGTAGAGCTAATGATCTTCCTCTACTTGGAGTGGTTCCAAAATCCTGAGTGGCGCGCTCTCATAATCGTCTAATATATTACATGCGAGTTGCATCGACTGTATGGGTAGTGTGTATTAGTTATTTCACAATTTTAATTTACAGCCAACGCTTCACTAACTCATTCCACCATATAACATATATCACCACAGACAGCTCTCTAATCTCTAGACTGGTTATAAGCCCTCAGCACTTAAGCTCTTTGGGAGTAACTCTGTAATCGACTATATAACGTTCTCATAAGATCACGGCTTATATATATATAACCTTCCCTGAGAGACATCAATGCTCTTTTACGACTTCCTCGTATTGTGATGATGCTCGGTTTCTTCTCTATCTGCGTACATTCTATATCACTCCTCTCACCTCACATTTGCTCATCTATATGTATTCGCGAACTGCATGTCACCCAGCCTTCACGTCTCAACACGCAAATATGCCATGCTGTCACGATCTCGAGCATGGATATTGTAGTTAGGTCCATGAGATAAGCGCACCATTCTCACAACACTAATAGTCACTATTATCCTGGTGGCACGTGTTACCAAGTAATCTCTATCGTGGTAATGTCTTGCTAACTCAACAGGCACTCTGTGTCACTAATTGACTGGCATCAACAAATGTGCGAATACATTCTCTCTGCGATAAAGGCACTCAAAATATGAGTACACCCTATATACCTCATATACTCTTACTGACAGCCTATCACAATATTAAAACTCGTTATACTCTCTTATTCCATAGTCGCTTCTCAGCTCAATTAGCAACCCACTTTCACCTAATAACAAATTATGTAAAAAATATCCTTTCCCTAATACTTGCAATTTTTCAATTAATTGTCCTTTCGCCTCACAATACATAATATCTTGCTGTCTTCTGAGACCCATTTCAAAGTTTCTCTAAAAATATGGAAACGAGCAGGCCTCCAATGAGTGACTGTCAATACTCCATTCGATTTAGTCCTGTTCACTAAAAAAATTATGTCTCATAATATCATTCCCACACTTATCAAATAAGACTACGAATCCACTGAAAAGTTTCTACTGGAATGTATATTGTAAATAGATCTACAATCTTCCATAAAGTGTTAACTTAATGCTATTGATACATTTATTATTATGGAATGGAAGTAAACTAGCCTGTTTTGCGACCCCGCCAACAGCGGGGTTCTCGCAGCCCATCTGGCCTGAGTTTCCAATTTCTTGAGCCCCGCCAAGCGGGGTACTGGGGGGCCCGCCGGCCCCGCGACACGCCCGGCCTATGGCGCGGCACAGCCCAAGCCGGAGCGTGACTCGCCCAGCCAGTCGCGAGCGACCTGCCTCTCAGCGGCTACGCCCAGCCCATTGACTCGCCAGCCCCGATATGCACACACACCTACGTGGTATCCCCAGCCGCGACACCCGCAAAGGGACCCCACAGCCGCCAGACTTTCTAGGAGACATCCTCAATCTCTAGCTAAAAGCAAACTCGTACGTAATGACATCCCAACAGACACGGAGATCTCTACCGCTACAAATACCCCAAACACACACGACCCAACACACACCACCTCCGAACACTGACACTGACGCTTGCCCTCGCCACCGACAGAGGCGTGGCTCCGCACAAAAAGAGGCTCACGCCAAAGGGCTGTGCCTGCTCCCCGCGAGGCTGCAGAACCACGCCCTCTCCCATCACAAAATTCTTTCCTCAAAAAAAGTGCAAAAAACTCGCACTTCCTGCAGAAATCAGCGAAAAATCACATCGCGCTCCTACGCGATTTTTACTCGCAGACTGTCACAGGCAGCTAGAGGGCGGGGAACCTTTTTTTCCCACTCTCTCCCGCCCTCTAGCGCCTGTGACAGGAGTGCGGAGAAAAATCGGCGTAAGGAGCGCGAGGTGATTTTTCGCTGAATTTCTGCAGGAGTGGAGTGTTTTTTGCAACCTTTTTTTTGAGGAAGAATTTTGTAGATGGGAGAGGGATCGTGGTTCTTGGCAGCCTTGCGGTGGGAGGCAAGGCACAGCCTCTTTTTGGCGTGAGCCTCTGTTTGTGCGGGAGCCAGCCTCTGCGGGGGGCACGTCATGTGTGTTGGGTCGTGTGTGTTGGGGTCGTGTGTGTGGGGTTTGTGTGAGGGGTTTTGTGTGTTGGGGGATTGGGTTAGTTCGTTCTTTGCTAAATTTGCTCCTAGGGTTGGGGCGGGGGCTTGCGGGTATTGCTCGGTGATGTGGCGGCGCCTGCGCGGTCCACTGGCTGGGCATGTCGGGGCGGGGTCCCACTGGCTGGGCGTTGGTCGCGGGTCGGCGTCCACTGGCTGGGCGGCGCGGGCCGAGCGGCTACTGCTGGGCGTGCTGCAGGCCTGCGGGTCCAGGCTCGCTGTCGCGGGCCGGCGGCCACCAGACCCCGCTTTGGGGGGTCGTTCAGAAATGGAAACTCAGGCCAGTATGGGCCTTGACGAGACCCGTTTGGCGGGGTCGCCAAGAAAGTCTCAATGTACTAAATCCTACTATGCAAATAAGGGGCAAGCAACGGTGATTCACGGTCCGCATGCTTACTTCGCCCCTGTTCTGTGAAGATCGTTTTAAAGGCAGCCCTGCCCAAACGTCCCGCTCTTTTACATCCACTCGACCCCGTCCGTCGTGGGGAGTCTTGGCGATTTGCCTCTTTTCATCCCTTGTCCTTGGTTTTCCTGGTCAAAATCCTCAAACAACTTTTTTTTCGAGGAAGTTGGCCTTGCTTGCGACCTGATTGTCCTTCAGAGAAAAGGTACATCGGTCGTTAGCGGTTTAGTCTTTGTCGGAGGTCGTTAACCGCACCTCTTTGTGCGGAGGGCATATTATCTCCGCAGAGTTGCACTCTGCAAGGCTTCTGCTAATACCGTCGATTTTTTTGGCACAGAAAACGGTGCTGCGTTAACGGCTCGCTTCTCCCTTCTGGATGGAAAGTTTCATTCGAAGTTTTTGCGAAATCAAAACCCGGTCGAATGCGACACCTTTTCCCCAAAAAACTCGAGACCGTACCGAGCAAAAGTTATGATGGTCATGATTTGCCCTGTACTGTAATGTACAGTAACACCACTGTACGAATCCTTTGTGTTGGGGCTTGCTCACCGTGATTGGCGAGAGTTTTGATCGTTATAAGTACTAAGAATGCGAATCTCATTGTTTTAAACTAGACGCTCATGCTTATCATAGTTCAATTTAGCAATTACCACTACTTTTTACCATCACGTGTCCCTTCGTTTTGTGGCCATCTTTGTTTTACTTGGTGAAATCGAAAAAAATAAATGTCAAACCCTCGAAAAACTATCTTCCCGATTTTTTTTCAAGGAGCGTTAGGATATTTAAAATGAAATACACAGAAAAGAAAATTAAAGCTAACCAAATCTGTCCGAGTGGGGGTACGGCCCCGCCGTCGCCATCATTGCAACAAAGAATTGGACCGCTCATAAATCACCAAGAAATTCCTATCCACATGCACTTCATCTGAGCATTCCAAACATACGATATGAAGTTAAACACGGACGTTAAAAATGCCAATTTTCAGAAAATGAAACTTACAATAGACAAGTTTGTTTTGGTTGCTGACGATTCAGGATGTTTTCCTTCCTAATCAAACTCATAGCATTGATCGAGATAATTAGTGGGGCAAACCTGATTGTCAGTGCGTGAATCGTTAGCGATCATTTAACCTTTCCTTCTGCAAAGCTCCGCGTTGAAAACCAACTTTTCGATTTTGCTAACTTGCTGCTCATAGCTTGCCCCGCGTTGTTTTTACGCAGTATAAGTCGGTTGACAGCATTTTTATGATGGAAAAAACTTTCTGTAGTCGTTTCGAAACAAATTGGAACGCTTATCTTTACATTTCAATTTTGTTTGATTGCGAAGGATGCAGGACCTTTCCCTCTTGATTAAATTACAAATGAGGCGCGATCATTAAGCTCAACCTGATTGTCAGTGCGGGTCGTTAGCATACTTAGGTACCCATTAACCGTTTTTCTTGAGAACCACTGTGGAAAGACAACTTTTCTGATTTGCTAACTTGCTGCGTCATCAGGCTTGCCCGGCAGTTGTTTATGGCATATAAAAAATGACTAGACTTCTATTTTCATGAAGACAAAATTGCCTTTTAGTACATTTCGACAAACAATGAAAGCTTATCTTTAAAAAAATTTCTCCGTGACATTGGATGATGATATGATTGTACTCTTGATACGTAAGGGCTTATCCTCTATTCACGGTCGCTTTGAGAAGAAGGGCGATATATCCACTCATAGAAAGGCCCTTAATTCAAGCAAAGGGGCCATAAGCTTGTGTGCCCTCCTATGACTGCCTCCGTATGCAGGATGCAATTATCATAGACCAGTTGGAAATGGCCTTCGAAAATTGCTTTTTGCCAAAGTTGATTAATTTAGTTTTGCTTAATCACGTACCAATAATCCGTACAGTAAAGTGGCTTCCAACATTAAAGAGGGATCATTTACCATGCGGACAACACTCTCGAAGTTAAATCGTCCACTAATACGACTGCAATGTGAAGGCAAGCTATAGAACAGCGGGGCAAATCACTTCGGCCCCACCTGGCTTATAATCTACACTTATGTGGCAGTTTTAAGAGGCATTTTACGTTTTAGAAAGGAGATACCCATCAAAAAGTGCACTTGAATTCGAAATTCCATTCCAATCTGAACTTTTCAACGCAAATACAACCCCAATTCAGGCTGAATTTTATTACCTTTGAAAAAATAGAAGGGTTATAGAAATTTTATCCTTTAATCATCAAAAATCGTCATTACCAAAAGTTGCGTGGTGAAGGTTTCAAAACCAACCGCTTTTTTGAAAATGCCCTCCGATATTGTTCACCTTGATGCCAAACGAGGACCCCGAACATGAAATTAGCGCCCCTTACGAAAATTACTACTGTTAATCCAATTAATGCCGCGGTTTAAAACTTATGAGGCGAAATATAAAATTTGTCTTCTCGAATAGGGAATTGCATTGAGTGACATTTTCTAACCTACCACCCATTTCCATAACTACTTCAAAGGGCCCTTCCAAAGAAGAGCATAATGGGGACCTGACTAATCGGAAATATTCTGCCTTCCACATATTAGTTAAATTCGAAGTTACTAAAGCCAAATTATATCTAATATGTTTATTAAGACAATTAAGGGAGTTCGCAAAATTACCACACAATAAAGAAACCCTGATAATCACTGATGCCCATATTAAAATTTAAAAAAGCTTTTATAAGATATAAAATTGAATCTTATATGATATTCAGCTAACGAATATTATTGCGATATCCCCTACTTATAAGGACAGAACTGTAATCATCGCCTGACCATAATACGTGACACCCTGCCTCCTGCCTACCTCTCGAGAGTCTCTCAAATCTCTCATGCACTTGGCAACGACAAATGTACTACGAAAATAATCTGCTGTCACTGCGCCTACTGCGATCGTAAGCGCTTCCTACTCGACCTCTTGCTCTATCAACTAGGGCATGACTCAGCTGTACTCACTATCTGGTCTACTGTCGATATCCTATGCTACTCGTTACCGGGTGCACACCATTATATCTATTATTGCAATTATACATGAGGGAACAATGCTACTCAGGCCCTTGCAGTGCTGCACATCAGGTCCAGTCAAATCTGGGCACTTGGCAGATACACCAGCCATATATCTATTTTTGCTAATTATACATGAGGGAACAATGCTACTTCAGGGTCCTTGCCAGTGCATGACATCAGGTCCAGATATCTGGGCACTTTGGCAGATACACAGCATTATATCATATTGCCTAATTTATACATGAGGGAAGCATGCTCTCAGGCCCTTTGCAGTGCATGACATCCCAGTCCAGAATTCTGGCACTTTGGCACATACACAGCCTATTATACTAATTATGCTAATTATACATGACGGGAACAATGCTACTCAGGCCTTGCAGTGCATGCATCAGGTCAGAATCTGGGACTTGGCACATACACAGCCTTATATCTATTATTGCTAATTATACATGAGGGAACATGCTACTTCAGGCCCTTGCAGTGCATGACTCAGGTCCAATATGCATGGGCACGTGGCACATAGCATACTAATGCTATATACTGACATGCTACCAGTTCATGCAGAATCTGAATCTGCACTGGCCACATAAGCATACTATACTATTACATGAGGAAACAATGCTACTCAGTCCCTTGCAGTGAATTGACCTTAGGGTCCAGATATCTGGGCACTTGGCACAAGACAAAGCCGCTTACATTTATTATTGCTACTTATACATGAGCGGGACAATGCTACTCAGGCCCTTGCAGTGCATGAACATCAGGTCCAGATATCTGGGCAACTTGGCAGATAACACAGCCATTAACTTTTTGATTGCTAATTATACATGAGGGACATTGCTACCCAGGTCCTTGCAGTGAATGACCTTAGGTCCAGATATCTGGGCACTTGGCACTATACACAGCCATTTTATCTATTATATTGCTAATTTACATAAGGG
>NW_027019571.1:0-14787 GCF_013076305.1 Rhopilema esculentum
AAATATGGTCAGCAATTGGTCAAAAATAATATTTGTTTTCATGTTCTATTCATCACATTGAAATGTTAGTTTTCAATTTGCAGCCTTGAAAAATTTTTTCAAAAACATTTGTAAGTTCAAAACTTTCAGCGGCAGTAGAGAACCATAAAGTGTTTTTAAATGTCCAAAAAACTTTTTTTCTAGGTGTAGCTTGAGGTTTCTAATTGATAGTATTTGACATTTTCTAGTTCCTTAAGGTTTCATAGTTTTTTTAAAATCTTTAAAAGTATCAAGAAAACCCTTGGATTTCTGATTTTGTATATGAAACAAAAAAATTATGAATTTATCTTTGTATGAATGTACCAATTTTCTCTGAAACATGCATAATACTGAAACGAAAATTCAACAGATTAATTCTTGAAGGTACGAGCCAATTAATACCGTCAACAATTGTCCAACAAAATATTTGGTTCATGTTTTATTCACAATTAAAATGTTAGTTTTTTAATTGCAGCTTAAAAATTCTTTAAAAAACTTTGTAATTTTCAAACTTTCAGCTGGATTAGAGAACGAAAAGTGTTTTTAAATGTCCAAAAACTGTTTTTCTGGTGTGGCTTGACTTTCTTATTATAATTTTGACTTTTTCTCTAGTTCTTTATGTTTCATAGTTTTGTAAAATCTCAACCGTACAAAAGTAAAAACCCTAGATTTCTTGTTTTCGTATATGAAACAAAGAAATCTTGATTTATTCTTATATGGAATGCAATTTCTCTGAAACTATGCAAGATACTAATACAAAATTCAACTGATTTAATCTTAAAGGTACGGCTAATTCACAATATGGTCAGACAATTGTCAACAAAATATTTGGTTCCATGTTCTATTCACAATTGAAATGTTAGTTTTCAATTTGCAGCTTGAAAAAATTTTTTCAAAAACTTTGTAATTTCAAACTTTTCAGCGGCAGCTAGAGAACTCAAAAGTGTTTTTAAATGTCAAAAAACTTGTTTTTCTGGTGTGCTTGAATTTTTAATTGATAGTTTTTGACTTTGTCTAGTTCCTTTAGTTTTCATAGTTTTTTGTAAAATCTCAAACGTACAAAGTAGAACTCCTTAGATTTCTGTTTTTGTATATGAAAAAAAAATCTTTGATTTTCTTTGTATGAATGCAATTTTCTCTGAAACTATTGCAAAAATGAAACGAAAATTCACAGATTATTCTTGGAAGTACGTGAGCTCAATATTTGGTCAGCAATTGTCAACAAAATATTTGTTCTTGTCTTATTCACAATGAAATGTTAGTTTTCAATTGCAGCTTGAAAAAATCCTAAAAAACTTTCTAATTTCACCAACTTTCAGCGGCTTAGGAACTCAACAGTGTTTTTAAATGTCCCAAAAAAACTGTTTTTCTGGTGAGGTTGACTTCTAATTGATAATTTTGACTTTTTCTAGTTCTTTAAGTTTTTCATAGTTTTTTGTAACAATCCAACCGTACAAAGAAAAACCTTAGATTTCTGATTTTGTATATGAAACAAAAATCTGATTTATCTTGTATAAATGCAATATTTCTCTGAAACTATGCAAAAAATGAAACGAAAAATTTCAAAGATTGATTATCTTGGAAGTACCGCGAGCTCAATATTGTCAGCCAATTGTCAACAAAAATATTTGGTTCTTGTCTTTATTAACATTGAAATGTTTGTTTTTCTATTTGCAGCTTAAAAAATTTCCTTTAAAAACTTTGTAATTTTCAAACTTTTCAGCGGCATTAGAGAATTCAAAAGTGTTTTTAAATGTCCAAAAACTATTTTTCTGTTGTGGTTGACTTTCTAATTGATATGATTTTTGACTTTTTCTAGTTCTTTAGTTTCATAGTTTTTTTTGTAAAGATCCCAACCGTACCAAAGGAAAACCTTCAGATTTCTCAAATTTTGTACTATGAAAAAAATCTTGATTTATCTTTCGTATGAAATGCAATTTTTCTCTGAAACTATGCCAAGAAACTGAAACGAAAATTCAACGAATTTCTTCAGGTATGTCGAGTTCAAAATACGCGTCAGCAATTGTCAACAAAATATTTGGTTCTTGTTTTATATTAACATTGAAATGTTAGTTTTCTATTGGCAGCTCTTAAACAAATTTCCTTTAAAAACTTGTAATTTCAAAACTTTCAGCGGCATTAGAGAATTAAAAGTGTTTTTTAAAATGTCAACCAAAAACCTATTTTTCTGTTGTGGTTGACTTTTCTAATTGAGATTTTGACTTTTTCTAGTTCCTTAGTTTCAATTATTATTTGTAAAATCCACCGTACAAAGAAAACCCTTAGATTTCTGATTTTGGTATATGAAACCAAAAAAATCTTGATTTATCTTTGTATGAATACACTTTCATCTGAAACTATGCAAGAAACTAAACGAAAAATTCAAACAGAAATATTCTTTGAAAGGTACCGCGAAGCTCAATATTGTCAGCAATTGTCAACAAAATATTTGGTTCTTAGTTTTATCAACAAATTGAAATGGTTAGTTTTCTGATTTGCAGCTTAAAAAATTTTCCTTAAAAACTTTTTTTTTTGAGTTAATTTCAACTTTTCAGGCGCATTAGAGAATTCAAAAGTGTTTTAAATGTTCCCAAAAACCTATTTTCTGTTTTTGGTTTTGGGTTTGACAATTTCTAATATTGATGATTTTGACTTTTTTCTAGTTTCTTAGTTTCATAGTCTTTTTTTGTAAAATCCACCGTACAAAAGAAAACCCTTAGATTTCTTGATTTTGTATATGAAAACAAAAAATCTTGATTTATCTTTGTATGAATGCAATTTTCTCTGAAACTATGCAAGAAACTGAAAAGACGAAAATTCAACAGATTATTCTTCAAGGTATGTCGAGTTCAATACGCGTCAAGCAATTGCAACAAAAATATTGGTTCTTGTTTTTATTACATTGAAATGTTAGTTTTCTATTTTGCAGCTTAAAAAATTTCCTTAAAAACGTCTTTTAAATTCAAATGTTCAGCGGCATTAGAGATTCAAAAGTTTTTTAATATGTCCCCAAAAACCTATTTTTCTGTTGTGGTTGACTTTCTATGATGATGTTTGACTTTTTCTAGTTCCTTGTTCATAGTTTTTTGTAAAATCTCAAACGTACAAAGTAAAACCTTGGATTTCTGTTGTTTGTATATGAAACAAAAAACTTGATTTTTCTTGTATGAATGCAATTTTCTATGACAACTATGCGTAAAAAAACTGAAACGAAAATTCAACCGGATTATTCTTAAGGTATGTCGAAGTCAAAATGCAAATGCCACCTTCGCCTTAAATAACATTAAATTCAAGCTTAGTGGTGTTTCCAATTTTTTCCCTTCTTCCTTCTGATACCGAAAACAATTTTAATAACTTCTGAAAACATATTTTGGAGATCAAAATAACAACAACAAATTTATAGTTCCTGTTGCATAGTACAGATTATTTATGGGGAGGATTTTCAAAGGTGCTGATAGATTCAAGCACGATAGGAAGAAGGGTAAAGATTTTTGTTAAGCGAGACCCAATGCGATTTGATATCATGTAACTATTTCGCTGCAAACATTGCATAAATCTTCATGAATGCATTTATGAAAGAGCAGTTGATGCACAGCAATATGTAAACAATGTCTGCTTACCTATATACATAGCTAGTCATTCCAAGATTACCCAATCTGTTGAACGTTGCTCAAACGGAGGCCACATCAAATAGGGCTCTATTTCCTTTTGGGTCAGAAGATGCTGAAGACTTGTGCTTTGACCTGATAGCAAAAGTTTCACTTCATCTCTTTCCTTCTTTCGTGGATGGATTTTTCCCTGTCAATAGAGCAACCAAAAGATTCATTGCAATTTTTACAGCCATTTAAAAATCAATAAGAAAAGCTTACCGTTTGCCATAACACAGTTCAATTCAATTCAAAAGGCAATTTTTATCACAAAACCGAAATCAACTTGCCTGATATTGTTACAAAATCTACATATTATTTCACTTCATCTACATGCTTAACAATCGATGTTAATCCCTTGTTGAAGCAAACACCACATTCATAATTGCACTGTCTTGTAAAATGGTGGCTAACGCTCTCTGTAACTTTGATTGTAGCAGCGGTGTCACAGATTTTGGTGCCTTCAAAATCATTTCACAGGTCAGATTTCTTGTCCTTTCGGCAACCAAAAACCCAAAAACCTGAAAAAGAAAAACGAGCCCATTATATAGTTAATCTGCACTTCATAAGCTGGGAAAAAAGGGGACGCTGGGTATCATCCTAATTAAAAAAATTACTGATTTAATTACAATTAAAGTTAACAATTTTGCTGGATCTTGTGCATTGTCTGGCAAGTGCTTTGCGATAAAGTTATTTCAGTATTTTAAAATTCTTTTATCGATTGAATTGATCACTTGTGTGAAGAACAGGGTGTTTTTAAACTACAAGGATCCATCCAGTTCCACAACTTGGAAACTTCCTGTTTTCCAATGCCGGTATAGCATCAAGAAGCATTAAACAGCGACAAAAATAATAATCTTATTCCTGTCTAGATAACGTGAAAGAAATATCATTCAAAGACTGAAATTCAAACAGAAGGCTACTGGATTAAGCTGCTGCAAGAAAGTTGGTGCATGGTTAAAGCTTTGAATTCCCAATTCATTTACATTAATTCATCAAATCAAAGATGAAGATTTGAAAAATTTATAAAAGAAACATTTTGTTGTAGATTAATGCAGATCTCTTTGGCTTGCATCTCGCAAAGAAAGACATAACTCAAATCTGTTTCTTTTGGTTTTTTCTTTGGCTCAATTACAATATATGTTAAAAGAGTAAAGGAAAAAATAAAAGTCATTTGAATTTTTTGAAGTAAAGACTACTGTTTACTGTCATTCATGAATTGTTTCACGAGCTGTGAATGGTTTGGTATGAAGAACAGCACGGTTCTAAGTTGCTACTTTCAATTTTCTTATTATGTTTTATGCTTAAAGTGATCATCAGGCAACTCCTCTATTACTCTTTCTAAAAGCTTCATGTAAGGATATTTTGCAACATGCTTTTTATGAAAATTCCTCTAAACATTCTGTCTAGTGTCCAGTCTTTATGTGCTTGCTTAGTGGAATCGTTAGCAACAATACGGTTTATAATAAGATGCGCTGTTCTCTGTTTGTCTTTTTCTAATATCTGCTGGACGTACTGTTACTTTGGAAAAAGGGAGATAAGAATTGGCATAATTCACTACCTTTTAATGAGTTTTATGAAAAAGTAGACACAGAAGGACTTTAACTTACAATAAAAGAGGTCTGATATTCATTAACAAATTTAAAAAATAGGTAATAAAGAGGTGAGTGCAAGCATTGACAAAAAGTTGCATCACAGAAAGGGAAAAATAAACTTTTGGACAACAGCATCAATAGAGTTTTCAAAATTGAAGCAAATAAGAAAAAGTTTAGAGGAGCAAGCAAAAAGGCTCTTTAACGAGAGGTAAAATGTGATTCCGATTCGTAGGGGAAAGAAAAAATGGAATGAAAAAAGAGGGAACGTAGGACGGTAGCAATAAAGAGTAAAGGCAGAAAGATAAATTGAATCTGAGGGCAATGTCAGTAAGAGAGCATTGGATTCAAAGAAATTGAGAATAGGGAAGATTGACTGAAAGCAAAAGAGAAAAACAAGGCTAGAGTTAAAAGACACTAGACTGGTCTCTGCTAAGATTAAATCCTTAGGAACTTAATGTCTTCATCAATCAGGTCCTTAATGAATTTTGACATCACATTCGTTTTTAAGACCAACACTTAAAGGTATGATATCACGTATACAATCAATCTGACGTCACAAACGGTTTTGATTGCTATAAAAGGGGATGCGTACAGCAAGAGATTACTTGGCGAAGAGTATCGTTATCTAAGCGGTGTTCTTCAGCAATCTTCTACAAGTTGTGAATATAGTTTGTACAAAAGATCTACGTGTATCTACGTGAGCTGTTGTTTGTGATTTGTGCCTTACTTACATCGGATTATGATCAACATGTCGTTGAAAAGTGATGAGAAAATGGCCGGTGGTGACTCGACTTTGGTGAAGGAGCTAATGAGCGAACTGGAGACGTCGAAGAAAGAAGCGAGCAAGCTAAAAGAACTGAACGGAGTTTTGGTGAAGTGAGTGCAAATTGTCGATTCTTCATAAAGTTTAATATCTTTTTGGTTTTAACAAAGTAATTTTGAAAGTATTGAACGAGGATCAAGATACATTTTATCCTAAGTTTCTTTGCCTTAATGTGAAACCTCAACTGCAAGTAAATGTTTTCTGTCGAGCATCGACAACAAAAAATTATATGAGTTCCTTTTTTTATTCCAGAAAATCCAAGGAGCGAGAGAGAGCATTTAAGTTAGAGAAGGATCAGTGCAAAATGGAGGTAAGCATGGTTTACAAATACAGTTTCTTATAAGAAAATGATACCAAAAACTTTCATTAATACTTCATGTTCCTATAGAGCTTAATGTTTTACTTTTGCTGTATCGATAAACGATTTCCAAGGAATCTTTTAGACGACAAATAATTTTGGATATATTTTCTGATCCTAGATAAATGATCTTAAAATGCAAATGAGTGGCTTGACGGAAGTACTAAACTATCAACAAGACATGGCGGATGAGTTGGTACAACGCGAGCCAGAGAAAGTCAAGAAATTGAAACGTCAGAAAAAGGAGTTGACTGACAAGTGTCAAGAGAAGGAGAAGCAGTTAGAAGGAATGAAGAAAAGTTTACAAGAAATGAAAGTTGCCTTTGGAAGCAAGAAAACCGAAAACAAAGAAATCAAAGAGGCAATGCTGGAATTGAAAGGCGAAAACATCAAACTTCTCAGTGAAAATTCTCTACTTGAAGGTCGTCTTGAAGAGAAAGAAAATAACCTTTTCAAAAAAGAAGACAAAATTTCGGATCTCAAACATCAGATGGAAGAGCTTAAAAACAAAATGCAAAATGACCAGACATGCATTGCTCGACAAGCATCGATCATTTCTAACCAGGAGGCAACGATCGAGCAGATGGAGATTGATGCAGTCAAAAAGGATTTGAGAATATGGGAGTTCAAGCATGAAATGAAGGAAGCCAACACCAAAGTGATAAAAGAAGTGGCTGAAATTACTGTAAAGAACGTCATCAGAAAAGAAGGGGACGAAGCTCGAAGTTTGAATCTGGAAAACACAAATGTCAAACTCAGGTCAGAAATTGAATCTTTGATGCAGAAGACAAAAAGGCTGGAGAAATTAGTTACCGAGCTGCAGGACAATGTACAAAACATGGCAGCCACAGCTGAATCAAACATTAGAGAAATGGCCGACGAAATTCAAGAAGCCACTAAGAGGGCGGAAACTTCAGAAAGGAGGGCAAACGAGCTTGAATCATGTCTCAACGAGACTACTGAATCATTGGCAAATGCTACGGAGCAAATCGAAATCACAATACAAGAAAAAGATGCCCTTCTTGTCAGCCTGAAGGAGAAGGACCAGGCTTTGAAGTGGCAGCTCCGTGAAAACAAGCAAATGAGGTATGAGATTGACATTCAAGACATGAGGATCGAAAACATGGCAGCGAGGCTTAAAAACATTGCACAGATTTGCTTTGATACACCAGAGCTTAATGGGGACAGTGAGGAGAGGTTTGATCAAATGATCGAAAGAATACAAGGGATGCAGGAAACATTGGCAAAAGTGGAAGTGAAAAAGAAGACTTTTGTTAAAAGACTTTTTAAAAGATTTCGCAGTGCAAACAGACTTTAACAAATATAAGACAACGTTAACATCCATATAGTATTTAAACTTTTTTCTAAGTATTGTAATTGATTAAAATTTTGTTTGGAAAAAAAGATCTTTTTTAAAAAAATTGTGTATATTTTTATGTCTCTCTCTTTCGGGCTCAGTGTGGATATTGCTAAGCTGCATTCACTATTGTGATTCAATTCAGGTTCATTTGAGGTCATTTCAGTATTAATTTCTAACAATTAAGCCTATTTATTCTTCCAAAAACTCCTTTAGAAAAGATCATAACAACGCTTCAGATAGGGTGTCTGGTTAAAAAGGCAGAGAGATGTGTGTGGGGGCTAGATGAAGAAAATTCCTAATGAAAGTTTAGGAAATGTTATTATACAAGAACCTCATTCTACAAAGCAAACTTCAAAGATTTTGTTGCGTTTTAAAAGCAGAAGACTCGAAGTGGAACTTATTTTTTCTTCAATGCCACTTTTGCCTTGAATAATATTAAATTCAAGCTTAATGGTGTTTCCAATTTTCCCCCTTTTCCTTCTGATACCGAAAGCATTTTTCATAACTTCTGAAAACATATTTTGGAGATCATACAAACGACAACAAATATCTAGTTCCTGTTGCATAGTACAGATTGTTTATGGGGAGGATTTTCAAAGGTGCTGATAGATTCAACATGATAGGAAGAGGAGTAAAGATTTTTGTTAAACGAGACCCAATGTGATTTGATATCACGTAACTATTTCGCTGCAAGCATTGCATAAATCTTCGTGAATTCATTTATGAAAGAGCAGTTGATGCACAGCAATGTGTAAACAATGTCTGCTTATCTATTTTCATTGCTAGCCATTCCAAGATTACCCACTCTGTTGAATGCTACTCAAACGGAGGCCACATCAAATAGGGCTCTATTTCCTTTCGGGTCAGAAGATGCTGAAGACTTGTGCTTTGACCTGATAGCAGAAATTTCACTTCATCTCATTCCTTCTTTCGTGGATGGATTTTTCCCTGTCAAGAAAGCAACCAAAGTTTCATTGCAATTTTTACAGCCATTTAAAAATCAATAAGAAAAGCTTACCGTTTGCCATAAAACAGTTCAATTCAATTCATAAGGCAATTTTTATCATAAAACAGAAAGCAACTTGCTTGATATTGTTACAAAATCTACACATTATTCCACTTCATCTACATGCTTGACAATCGATGTTAATCCCTTGTTGAAGCAAACACCACATTCATAATTGCACTGTCTTGTAAAATGGTGGCTAACGCTCTCTGTAACTTTGATTGTAGCAGCGGTGTCACAAATTTTGATGCCTTCAAAATAATTTCACAGGTCCGGTTTCTTGTCCTTTCGGCGAACAAAAACCCAAAAACCTGAAAAAGAAAAACGAGCCCATTATATAGTTAATCTGCACTTCATGAGCTGGGAAAATAGGGGACGTTGGATATCATCCTAATTAAAAAAATTACTGATTTAATTACAATTAAAGTTAACAATTTTGCTAGATCTTGTGCATTGTCTGGCAAGTGCTGTGCGATAAAGTTATTTCAGTATTTTAAAATACTTTTATCGATTGAAGTGATCACTGGTGTGAAGAACAGTGTGTTTTTAAAGTACAAGGATCCATCCAGTTCTACAACTTGGAAACTTCCTGTTTTCCAATGCCGGTATAGCATCAAGAAGCATTAAACAGCGATAGAAACAATATTCTTAATCCTGTCTAGATAACGTGAAAGAAATATCATTCAAAGACTGAAATTCAAACAGAAGGCTACTGGACAAAGCTGTAAATGGTTTGGTATGAAGAACAGCACGGTTCTAAGTTGCTTTTTTCAATTTTCTTATTATGTTTTATGCTTAAAGTGATCATCAGGCAACTCCTATATTACTCTTTCTAAAAGCTTCATGTAAGGATATTTTGCAACATGCTTATTATGAGAATTCCTCTAAACATTCTGTCTAGTGTCCAGTCTTTATGTGCTTGCTTAGTGGAATCGTTAGCAACAATACGGTTTATATTAAGATGCGCTGTTCTCTGTTTGTCTTTTTCTGATATCTGCTGGACGTACTGTTACTTTGGAAAAAGGGAGATAAGAAATGGCATAATTCACAAACTTTTAATGAACTTTATGAAAAAGTAGACACACAAGGACTTTAACTTACAATAAAAGAGGTCTGATATTCATTAACAAATTTAAAAATTAGGTATTCAAGAGGTGAGAGCAAGCATTGACCAAAAGCTGCATCACAGAAAGCGAAAAATAAACTTTTGGACAACAACATCAATAGGGTTTTCAAAATTGAAGAAAATGAGAAAAAAAATTGAAGGAGTGCATTCGGTAGCTTTAGCAAATTGAGCCAATCTCTAAAAACTTTAATAGCTCAAGCAAAAATGCTCTTTAACGAGAGTAAAATGTGATTCCAATTCATAGGAGAAAGAAAAAAGGGAATGAAAAAAGAGGGATTCAAAGAAATTGAGAACAGGGAAGATTGACTGAAAGGAAAAGAGAAAAACAAGGCTAGAGTTAAAGGACACTAGACTGGTCTCTGCTAAGATTAAATACTTAGGCACTAAATGTCTTCATCAATCAGGTCCTTAATGAATTTGACATCACATTCGTTTTTAAGACCAACAACTAAAGGTAAGATATCACGTATACAATCAATCTGACGTCACAAACGGTTTTGATTGCTATAAAAGGGGATGCGTACAGCAAGAGATTAATTGGCGAAGAGTATCGTTATCTAAGCGGTGTTCTTCAGCAATCTTCTACAAGTTGTGAATATAGTTTGTACAAAAGATCTACGTGTATCTACGCGAGCTGTTGTTTGTGATTTGTGCGTTACTTACATCGGATTATGATCAACATGTCGTTGAAAAGTGAAGAGAAAACGGCCGGTGGTGACTCGACTTTGGTGAAGGAGCTAATGAGCGAACTGGAGACGTCGAAGAAAGAAGCGAGCAAGCTAAAAGAACTGAACGGAGTTTTGGTGAAGTGAGTGCAAATTGTCGATTCTTCATAAAGTTTAATATCTTTTTGCTTTTTACGAAATAATTTTGAAAGTATTGAACGAGGATCAAGATACAGTTTCATCCTAAGTTTCTTTGCCTTAATGTAAACCCTCAACTGCAAGTAAACGTTTTCTGTCGAGCATCGACAACAAAAATTATATGAGTTTCTTTTTTTATTCCAGAAAATCCAAGGACCGAGAGAGAGCATTTAAGTTAGAGAAGGATCAGTGCAAAATGGAGGTCAGCATGGGTTACCAATACAGTTTCTTATAAGAAAATGATACCCAAAACTTTCATTAATACTCCATGTTCCTATAGAGCTTAATGTTTTACTTTTGCTGTATCGATAAACGATTTCCAAGGAATCTTTTAGACGACAAATAATTTTGGATATATTTTCTGATCCTAGATAAATGATCTTAAAATGCAAATGAGTGGCTTGACGGAAGTACTAAACTATCAACAAGACATGGCGGATGAGTTGGTACAACGTGAGCCAGAGAAAGTCAAGAAATTAAAACGTCAGAAGAAGGAATTGACTGACAAGTGTGAAGAGAAGGAGAAACAGCTGGAGGAATTGAAAAAGGAGTTTCAGGAAATGGAAGTTGCCTTTGAAAGCAAGGAAACCGAAAACAAAGAAACCAAAGAGGCAATGCTGGAATTGCAAGGCGAAAACATCAAACTCCTCAGTGAAAAGTTTCTACTTGAAGGTCGTCTTGAAGAGATAGAAAATAACCTTTTCAAAAAAGAAGACGAAATTTCGGATCTCAAACGTCAGATAGAAGAGCTTAAAAACAAAATGCAAAAAGACCAGACATGCATTGCTCAACAAGCATCAATCATTTGTAACCAAGAGGCAAAGATCGAGCAGATAGAGATTGATGCAGTCAAAAAGGGTCTGAGAATATGGGAGCTCAAGCATGAAATGAAGGAAGCCAACACCAAAGTGGTAAAAGAAGTGGCCGAAATTACTGTAAAGAACGTCGTCAGGGAAGCAGGAGACATGGCTCGAATTTTGAATCTGGAAAACAAAAATATCTCACTCAGGTCAGAAATTGAATCTTTGATGCAGAAAACAGAAAGGCTGGAGAAATTAATTACCGAGCTGCAGAACAATGCACAAAACATGGCAGCCACAGCTGAATCAAAGATTAGAGAAATGGCTGACAAAATTCAAGAAGCCACTAAGAGTGCGGAAACTTCAGAAAAGAGAGCAAACGAGCTTGAAGCATTTCTCAACGAGACTACTGAATCATTGGCAAATGCTACGGAGCAAGTCGAAATCACAATACAAGAAAAAGATGCCCTTCTTGTCAGCCTGAAGGAGAAGGACCAGGCTTTGAAGTGGCAGCTCCGTGAAAACAAGCAAATGAGGTATGAGATTGACATTCAAGACATGAGGATCGAAAACATGGCAGCGAGGCTTAAAAACATTGCACAGATTTGCTTTGATACCCCAGAGCTTAATGGGGACAGTGAGGAGAGGTTGGATCAAATGATCGAAAGAATACAAGGGATGCAGGAAACATTGGCAAAAGTGGAAGTGAAAAAGAAGCCTTTTGTGAAAAGACTTTTTAAAAGATTTCGTTGTGCAAACAGACTTTAACAAATATAAGACAACGTTAACATCCATATAGTATTTAAACTTTTTTCTAAGTATTGTAATTGATTAAAATTTTGTTTGGAAAAAAAGATTTTCTTTGAAAAAGTTTTGTATATTTTTGTCTCTCTCTTTCTGGCTCAGTGTGGATATTGCTAAGCTGCATTCACTATTGTGATTCAATTTAGTCTCGTTTGAGGTCGTTTCAGTATTATTTTCTAACCATCAAGCCTATTAATTCTTCCAAAACTCCTTTGGAAAAGATCATAACAACGCTTCAAACACGGTGTCTGTTTAAAAAGGCAGAGAGATATGTGGGAGGGGGGGGCCGGGGTCTAGTTGAAAAAAATTCCTAACGAAAGTCAAGGAGATGCAAAATGTTATTATACAAGAATCTCATTCTACAAAGCAAACTTCAAAGATTTTGTTGCGTTTTAAAAGCAGAAGATTTGAAATCGAACTTATTTTTCTTTAATGCCACCTTCGCCTTAAATAACATTAAATTCAAGCTTAGTGGTGTTTCCAATTTTTTCCCTTCTTCCTTCTGATACCGAAAACAATTTTAATAACTTCTGAAAACATATTTTGGAGATCAAAATAACAACAACAAATTTATAGTTCCTGTTGCATAGTACAGATTATTTATGGGGAGGATTTTCAAAGGTGCTGATAGATTCAAGCACGATAGGAAGAAGGGTAAAGATTTTTGTTAAGCGAGACCCAATGCGATTTGATATCATGTAACTATTTCGCTGCAAACATTGCATAAATCTTCATGAATGCATTTATGAAAGAGCAGTTGATGCACAGCAATATGTAAACAATGTCTGCTTACCTATATACATAGCTAGTCATTCCAAGATTACCCAATCTGTTGAACGTTGCTCAAACGGAGGCCACATCAAATAGGGCTCTATTTCCTTTTGGGTCAGAAGATGCTGAAGACTTGTGCTTTGACCTGATAGCAAAAGTTTCACTTCATCTCTTTCCTTCTTTCGTGGATGGATTTTTCCCTGTCAATAGAGCAACCAAAAGATTCATTGCAATTTTTACAGCCATTTAAAAATCAATAAGAAAAGCTTACCGTTTGCCATAACACAGTTCAATTCAATTCAAAAGGCAATTTTTATCACAAAACCGAAATCAACTTGCCTGATATTGTTACAAAATCTACATATTATTTCACTTCATCTACATGCTTAACAATCGATGTTAATCCCTTGTTGAAGCAAACACCACATTCATAATTGCACTGTCTTGTAAAATGGTGGCTAACGCTCTCTGTAACTTTGATTGTAGCAGCGGTGTCACAGATTTTGGTGCCTTCAAAATCATTTCACAGGTCAGATTTCTTGTCCTTTCGGCAACCAAAAACCCAAAAACCTGAAAAAGAAAAACGAGCCCATTATATAGTTAATCTGCACTTCATAAGCTGGGAAAAAAGGGGACGCTGGGTATCATCCTAATTAAAAAAATTACTGATTTAATTACAATTAAAGTTAACAATTTTGCTGGATCTTGTGCATTGTCTGGCAAGTGCTTTGCGATAAAGTTATTTCAGTATTTTAAAATTCTTTTATCGATTGAATTGATCACTTGTGTGAAGAACAGGGTGTTTTTAAACTACAAGGATCCATCCAGTTCCACAACTTGGAAACTTCCTGTTTTCCAATGCCGGTATAGCATCAAGAAGCATTAAACAGCGACAAAAATAATAATCTTATTCCTGTCTAGATAACGTGAAAGAAATATCATTCAAAGACTGAAATTCAAACAGAAGGCTACTGGATTAAGCTGCTGCAAGAAAGTTGGTGCATGGTTAAAGCTTTGAATTCCCAATTCATTTACATTAATTCATCAAATCAAAGATGAAGATTTGAAAAATTTATAAAAGAAACATTTTGTTGTAGATTAATGCAGATCTCTTTGGCTTGCATCTCGCAAAGAAAGACATAACTCAAATCTGTTTCTTTTGGTTTTTTCTTTGGCTCAATTACAATATATGTTAAAAGAGTAAAGGAAAAAATAAAAGTCATTTGAATTTTTTGAAGTAAAGACTACTGTTTACTGTCATTCATGAATTGTTTCACGAGCTGTGAATGGTTTGGTATGAAGAACAGCACGGTTCTAAGTTGCTACTTTCAATTTTCTTATTATGTTTTATGCTTAAAGTGATCATCAGGCAACTCCTCTATTACTCTTTCTAAAAGCTTCATGTAAGGATATTTTGCAACATGCTTTTTATGAAAATTCCTCTAAACATTCTGTCTAGTGTCCAGTCTTTATGTGCTTGCTTAGTGGAATCGTTAGCAACAATACGGTTTATAATAAGATGCGCTGTTCTCTGTTTGTCTTTTTCTAATATCTGCTGGACGTACTGTTACTTTGGAAAAAGGGAGATAAGAATTGGCATAATTCACTACCTTTTA
>NW_027019572.1:0-14676 GCF_013076305.1 Rhopilema esculentum
ACTTTTAAAAAGCCACAGTTAGGAAGACATACCTGTACAAGATGTACCAACTCCGGTATAACCAACATTGCAAGCACAGGTGAATGAGCCTGCAGTATTTGTGCATGCAGCATTTGATACAGTTATGCGTTCCTAAGTACATTCGTCTTGATCTAGAAGCAAAAAAGAAGGTATCATCAATCAAAATGCAAAAATCTTTAAAAAAAGTCACAATAGAACACACACAAATTATCTGCAAAGATTAATTAAAAAAGACGCTAATATCTATATCTCACATTAAATTATTTTAAGAACCAGCAACTTAGAGCAGCAGTTAGGATAACATACCTGTACATGATGTACCAACTCCGGTATAACCAACATTGCAAGCACAAGTGAATGAGCCTGCAGTATTTGTGCATGCAGCATTTGAATCACAGTTATGCGTTCCTAAAGTACATTCGTCTTGATCTAGAAGAACAAAGAGACATGAATTAACAAATGAAAAGAAACAAGCCATCACCTACAAAAGAACAGCCACAAATTATCCGTTACATTTAATCAAAAGCCATTGGATAACTTCGTAGAATTAAAGATTCTTTTATGAAGCATCAACTTAAAAGCCACAGTTAGGAAGACATACCTGTACAAGATGTACCAACTCCGGTATAACCAACATTGCAAGCACAGGTGAATGAGCCTGCAGTATTTGTGCATGCAGCATTTGAATCACAGTTATGCGTTCCTAATGTACATTCGTCTTGATCTAGAAGCAAAAAAAGAAGGTATCATCAATCAAAATGCAAAAATCTTTAAAAAAAGTCACAATAGACACACCACAAATTATCTGCAAAGATTAATAAAAAAGACGCTAATATCTATATCTCACATTAAATTATTTTTAAGAACCAGCAACTTAAGAGCAGCAGTTAGGATAACATACCTGTACATGATGTACCAACTCCGGTATAACCAACATTGCAAGCACAAGTGAATGAGCCTGCAGTATTTGTGCATGCAGCATTTGAATCAAGTTATGCGTTCCTAAAGTACATTCGTCTTGATCTAGAAGGAACAAAGAGACATGAATAACAAATGAAAAGAAACAAGCCATCACACCTACAAAAGAACAGCCACAAATTATCCGTTACATTTAATCAAAAGCCATTGGATAACTACGTAGAATTAAAGATTCTTTTATGAAGCATCAACTTAAAAGCCACAGTTAGGAAGACATACCTGTACAAGATGTACCAACTCCGTATAACCAACATTGCAAGCACAGGTGAATGAGCCTGCAGTATTTGTGCATGCAGCATTTGAATCACAGTTATGCGTTCCTAATGTACATTCGTCTTGATCTAGAACAACAAAGAAGACATTAATACAAATGAAAGAAACAAGCCATACACCTACAAAAGAACAGCCACAAATTATCCGTTACATTTAATCAAAAGCCATTGGATAACTACGTAGATTAAAGATTCTTTTATGAAGCATCAACTTAAAAGCCACAGTTAGAAGACATACCTGTACAAGATGTACCAACTCCGGTATAACCAACATTGCAAGCACAGGTGAATGAGCCTGCAGTATTTGTGCATGCAGCATTTGAATCACAGTTATGCGTTCCTAATGTACATTCGTCTTGATCTAGAAGCAAAAAAGAAGGTATCATCAATCAAAATGCAAAATCTTTAAAAAAGTCACAATAGAACACACACAAATTATCTGCAAAGATTAATTAAAAAAGACGCTAATATCTATATCTCACATTAAATTATTTTAAGAACCAGCAACTTAAGAGCAGCAGTTAGGATAACATACCTGTACATGATGTACCAACTCCGGTATAACCAACATTGCAAGCACAAGTGAATGAGCCTGCAGTATTTGTGCATGCAGCATTTGAATCACAGTTATGCGTTCCTAAAGTACATTCGTCTTGATCTAGAAGGAACAAAGAGACATGAATTAACAAATGAAAAGAAACAAGCCATCACACCTACAAAAGAACAGCCACAAATTATCCGTTACATTTAATCAAAAGCCATTGGATAACTACGTAGAATTAAAGATTCTTTTATGAGCATCAACTTAAAAGCCACAGTTAGGAAGACATACCTGTACAAGATGTACCAACTCCGGTATAACCAACATTGCAAGCACAAGTGAATGAGCCTGCAGTATTTGTGCATGCAGCATTTGAATCACAGTTATGCGTTCCTAATGTACATTCGTCTTGATCTAGAAACAACAAAGAGATATGAATTAACCAATGGAAAGAAACAAGCCATAAAACTTACAAAAGAACAATCACAAATTATCCGTTACATTAATTCAAAAGCCATTGCATAACTACGTAGAATTAAAGATTCTTTTATGAAGCATTAACTTAAAAGCCACAGTTAGGAAAACATACCTGTACAAGATGTACCAACTCCGGTATAACCAACATTGCAAGCACAGGTGAATGAGCCTGCAGTATTTGTGCATGCAGCATTTGCATGACAGTTATGCGTTCCTAATGTACATTCGTCTTGATCTAGAAGCAAAAAAGAAGTTATCATCAATCAAAATGCAAAAATCTTTAAAAAAAGTCACAATAGAACACACACAAATTATCTGCAAAGATTAATTAAAAAAGACGCTAATATCTATATCTCACATTAAATTATTTTAAGAACCAGCAACTTCAGAGCAGCAGTTAGGATGACATACCTGTACATGATGTACCAACTCCGGTATAACCAACATTGCAAGCACAAGTGAATGAGCCTGCAGTATTTGTGCATGCAGCATTTGAATCACAGTTATGCGTTCCTAAAGTACATTCGTCTTGATCTAGAAGTAACAAAGAGACATGAATTAACAAATGAAAAGAAACAAGCCATCACACCTACAAAAGAACAGCCACAAATTATCCGTTACATTTAATCAAAAGCCATTGGATAACTTCGTAGAATTAAAGATTCTTTTATGAAGCATCAACTTAAAAGCCACAGTTAGGAAGACATACCTGTACAAGATATACCAACTCCGGTATAACCAACATTGCAAGCACAGGTGAATGAGCCTGCAGTATTTGTGCATGCAGCATTTGAATCACAGTTATGCGTTCCTAATGTACATTCGTCTTGATCTAGAAGCAAAAAAGAAGGTATCATCAATCAAAATGCAAAAATCTTTAAAAAAGTCACAATAGAACACACACAAATTATCTGCAAAGATTAATTAAAAAAGACGCTAATATCTATATCTCACATTAAATTATTTTAAGAACCAGCAACTTAAGAGCAGCAGTTAGGATAACATACCTGTACATGATGTACCAACTCCGGTATAACCAACATTGCAAGCACAAGTGAATGAGCCTGCAGTATTTGTGCATGCAGCATTTGAATCACAGTTATGCGTTCCTAAAGTACATTCGTCTTGATCTAGAAGGAACAAAGAGACATGAATTAACAAATGAAAAGAAACAAGCCATCACACCTACAAAAGAACAGCCACAAATTATCCGTTACATTTAATCAAAAGCCATTGGATAACTACGTAGAATTAAAGATTCTTTTATGAAGCATCAACTTAAAAGCCACAGTTAGGAAGACATACCTGTACAAGATGTACCAACTCCGGTATAACCAACATTGCAAGCACAGGTGAATGAGCCTGCTGTATTTGTGCATGCAGCATTTGAATCACAGTTATGCGTTCCTAATGTACATTCGTCTTGATCTAGAAACAACAAAGAGACATGAATTAACAAATGAAAAGAAACAAGCCATCACACCTACAAAAGAACAGCCACAAATTATCCGTTACATTTAATCAAAAGCCATTGGATAACTACGTAGAATTAAAAATTCTTTTATGAAGCATCAACTTAAAAGCCACAGTTAGGAAGACATACCTGTACAAGATGTACCAACTCCGGTATAACCAACATTGCAAGCACAGGTGAATGAGCCTGCAGTATTTGTGCATGCAGCATTTGAATCACAGTTATGCGTTCCTAATGTACATTCGTCTTGATCTAGAAGCAAAAAAGAAGGTATCATCAATCAAAATGCAAAAATCTTTAAAAAAGTCACAATAGAACACACACAAATTATCTGCAAAGATTAATTAAAAGAGTCGCTAATATCTATATTTCACATTAAATTATTTTAAGAACCAGCAACTTAAGAGCAGCAGCTAGGATAACATACCTGTACACGATGTACCAACTCCGGTATAACCAACATTACAAGCACAGGTGAATGAGCCTGCAGTATTTGTGCATGCAGCATTTGAATCACAATTATGCGTTCCTAATGTACATTCGTCTTGATCTAGAAGCAATAAAGAGATATGTATTAACAAATGGAAAGAAACAAGCCATAAAACCTAGAAAAGAACAGCCACAAGTTATCCAATACATTTAATCAAAAGCCATTGCATAACTACGTAGAATTATAGATTATTTAATGAAACATTGACCTAAAAGCCACAGTTAGGAAGACATACCGGTACAAGCTGTACCAGCTCCGGTATAACCAACATTGCAAGCACAGGTGAATGAGCCTGCAGTATTTGTGCATGCAGCATTTGAATCACAGTTATGCGTTCCTAATGTACATTCGTCTTGATCTAGAAGCAAAAAAGAAGGTATCATCAATCAAAATGCAAAAATCTTTAAAAAAAGTCACATCAGAACACACACAAATTATTTGCAAAGATTAATTAAAAAAGTCGCTAATATCTATATCTCACATTAAATTATTTTAAGAACCAGCAACTTAAGAGAAGCAGCTAGGATAACATACCTGTACACGATGTACCAACTCCGGTATAACCAACATTACAAGCACAAGTGAATGAGCCTGCAGTATTTGTGCATGCAGCATTTGCATGACAGTTATGCGTTCCTAATGTACATTCGTCTTGATCTAGAAGCAACGAAGAGACATGAAGTAACAAATGGAAAGAAACAAGCCATAAAACTTACAAAAGAAAAGCCACAAATTATCCGTTTAATTTAATCAAAAGCCATTGGATAACTACGCAAAATTAAAGATTCTTTTATGAAGCATCAACTTAAAAGCCACAGTTTGGAAAACATACCGGTACAAGATGTACCAACTCCGGTATAACCAACATTGCAAGCACAGGTGAATGAGCCTGCAGTATTTGCGCATGCAGCATTTGAATCACAGTTATGCGTTCCTAGTGTACATTCGTCTTGATCTACAAGCAAAATAGAAGGTATCATCAATCAAAATGCAAAAATCTTGAAAAAGGGCACACTAGTTCACACACAGATTATCTGCAAAGTTTAATTATAAACGTCGCTAGAATCTGCAAAATTACGTTAAAATTCTTCTAAAAACCAGCGACTTACGAGCAGCAGATAGGATAACATACCTGTACATGATGTACCAACTCCGGTATAACCAACATTGCAAGCACAAGTGAATGAGCCTGCAGTATTTGTGCATGCAGCATTTGAATCACAGTTATGCGTTCCTAATGTACATTCGTCTTGATCTAGAAGCAACAAAGAAGGTATCATCAATTAAAATGCAAAAATCTTTTAAAAAAGTCATAATAGAACACACACAAATTATCTGCAAAGATTAATTAAAAGAGTCGCTAATATCTATATTTCACATTAAATTATTTTAAGAACCAGCAACTTAAGAGCAGCAGTTAGGATAACATACCTGTACATGATGTACCAACTCCGGTATAACCAACATTGCAAGCACAGGTGAATGAGCCTGCAGTATTTGTGCATGCAGCATTTGAATCACAGTTATGCGTTCCTAATGTACATTCGTCTTGATCTAGAAGCAACAAAGAGATATGTATTAACAAATGGAAAGAAACAAGCCATAAAACCTAGAAAAGAAAGCCACAAGTTATCTGATACATATAATCAAAAGCCATTGGATAACTACGTAGAATTATAGATTCTTTAATGAAACATCAACTTAAAAGCCACAGTTAGGAAGACATACCGGTACAAGCTGTACCAACTCCGGTATAACCAACATTACAAGCACAGGTGAATGAGCCTGCAGTATTTGTGCATGCAGCATTTGCATGACAGTTATGCGTTCCTAATGTACATTCGTCTTGATCTAGAAGCAACAAAGAAGGTATCATCAATTAAAATGCAAAAATCTTTAAAAAAAGTCACAATAGAACACACACAAATTATCTGCAAAGATTAATTAAAAAAGTCGCTAATATCTATATCTCACATTAAATTATTTTAAGAACCAGCAACTTAAGAGCAGCAGTTAGGATAACATACCTGTACATGATGTACCAACTCCGGTATAACCAACATTGCAAGCACAAGTGAATGAGCCTGCAGTATTTGTGCATGCAGCATTTGAATCACAGTTATGCGTTCCTAATGTACATTCGTCTTGATCTAGAAGCAACAAAAGAGGTACATCAATCAAAATGAAAAAACAAAAAAACTACAAAAGAACAGCCACAAATTATCCCTTTAATTTAATCAAAAGCCATCGGATAACTACGTAAAATTAAAAATTCTTTATGAAGCATCAATTTAAAAGCCACAGTTAGGAAGATATACCTGTACAAGATGTACCAACTCCGGTATAACCAACATTACAAGCACAGGTGAATGAGCCTGCAGTATTTGTGCATGCAGCATTTGAATCACAGTTATGCGTTCCTAATGTACATTCGTCTTGATCTAGAAGCAACAAAGAGGCATGTATTAACAAATGGAAAGAAACAAGCCATAAAACTTACAAAAGAACAGCCACAAATTATCCGTTTAATTTAATCAAAAGCCATTGGATAACTACGCAAAATTAAAGATTCTTTTATGAAGCATCAACTTAAAAGCCACAGTTTGGAAAACATACCGGTACAAGATGTACCAACTCCGGTATAACCAACATTGCAAGCACAGGTGAATGAGCCTGCAGTATTTGTGCATGCAGCATTTGAATCACAGTTATGCGTTCCTAATGTACATTCGTCTTGATCTACAAGCAAAATAGAAGGTATCATCAATCAAAATGCAAAAATCTTGAAAAAGGGCACACTAGTTCACACACAGATTATCTGCAAAGTTTAATTATAAACGTCGCTAGAGTCTGCAAAGTTACGTTAAAATTCTTCTAAAAACCAGCAACTTAAGAGCAGCAGATAGGATAACATACCTGTACATGATGTACCAACTCCGGTATAACCAACATTGCAAGCACAAGTGAATGAGCCTGCAGTATTTGTGCATGCAGCATTTGAATCACAGTTATGCGTTCCTAATGTACATTCGTCTTGATCTAGAAGGAACAAAGAGAATGGTATTAACAAATGGAAAGAAACAAGCCATAAAAATACAAAAGAACAGCCACAAATTATCTGCACATATAATCAAAAGCCATTGGATAACTACGTAGAATTACATTAGATTCTTTTAAGAACATCAACTTAAAAGCCACAGTTAGGAAACATACCTGTACATGATGTACCAACTCCGGTATAACCAACATTACAAGCACAGGTGAATGAGCCTGCAGTATTTGTGCATGCAGCATTTGAATCACAGTTATGCGTTCCTAATGTACATTCGTCTTGATCTAGAAGCAACAAAGAGATAGGTATTAACAAATGGAAAGAAACAAGCCATAAAACATAGAAAAGAACAGCCACAAGTTATCTGATACATATAATCAAAAGCCATTAGATAACTACGTAGAATTATAGATTCTTTAATGAAACATCAACCTAAAAGCCACAGTTAGGAAGACATACCGGTACAAGCTGTACCAGCTCCGGTATAACCAACATTGCAAGCACAGGTGAATGAGCCTGCAGTATTTGTGCATGCAGCATTTGAATCACATGCGTTCCTAAAGAGAGAGAGTGTTTGAATGTTACAAATGAAAAGAACACAAACATTTTCTCATAACTCTATTACGAGCATTATAATTCCTACACATTTAATAGAAAGAAGTAAATTAATTAACTGACCAGATTCGTACGATTTTAATCAAAAACGCTCATTGATACTTTCCGTAGCAAATAGATAAGACAGAATTCTTGCCTTATGAAGCATTCTTTAATGAGATGATTAATTTTAAAAGCCACAGTTAGGAAGACATACTACAAGATGTACCAACTCCGGTTATACCAACATTGCAAGCAGGTGAATGAGCCTGCAGTATTTGTGCATGCAGCATTTGACATCAACAGTTATGCGTCTAATGTACATTCGTCTTGATCTAGAAGCAAAAAAGAAGGTATCATCAATCAAAATGCAAAAATCTTTAAAAAAAGTCACAATAGAACACACACAAATTATCTGCAAAGATTAATTAAAAAAGTACGCTAATATCTATATCTCACATTAAATTATTTTAAGAACCAGCAACTTAAGAGCAGCAGTAGGATAACATACCTGTACATGATGTACCAATCCGGTATAACCAACATTGCAAGCACAAGTGAATGAGCCTGCAGTATTTGTGCATGCAGCATTTGAATCACAGTTATGCGTTCCTAAAGTACATTCGTCTTGATCTAGAAACAAAGAGATGAAATTAACAAATGAAAAGAAACAAGCCATCACACTCTACAAAAGAACAGCCACAATTATCCGTTACATTTAAATCAAAAGCCATTGGATAACTACGTAGAATTAAAGATTCTTTTATGAAGCATCAACTTAAAAGCCACAGTTAGGAAGACATACCTGTACAAGATGTACCAACTCCGGTATAACCAACATTGCAAGCACAGGTGAATGAGCCTGCAGTATTTGTGCATGCAGCATTTGAATCACAGTTATGCGTTCCTAATGTACATTCGTCTTGATCTAGAAGCAAACAAAGAGATATGTATAACCAAGGAAAGAAACAAGCCATAAAAAACTTACAAAAGAACAACACAAATTATCCGTTACATTTAATCAAAAGCCATTGCATAACTACGTAAAATTAAAGATTCTTTTTAAGCATCAACTTAAAAGCCACAGTTAGGAAGACATACCTGTACAAGATGTACCAACTCCGGTATAACCAACATTGCAAGCACAGGTGAATGAGCCTGCAGTATTTTGCATGCAGCATTTGATACAGTTATGCGTTCCTAATGTACATTCGTCTTGATCTAGAAGCAAAAAGAGGTATCATCATCAAAATGCAAAAATCTTTAAAAAAAGTCACAATAGACACCACAAATTATCTGCAAAGATTAATTAAAAAAGACGCTAATATCTATAATCTCACTTAAATTATTTTAAGAACCAGCACTTAGAGCAGCAGTTAGGATAACATACCTGTACATGATGTACCAACTCCGGTATAACAACATTGCAAGACAAGTGAATGAGCCTGCAGTATTTGTGCATGCAGCATTTGAATCACAGTTATGCGTTCCTAAGTACATTCGTCTTGATCTAGAAGAACAAGAGACATGAATTAACAAATGAAAGAAACAAGCCATCACACCTACAAAAGAAAGCCACAAATTATCCGTTACATTTAATCAAAAGCCATTGGATAACTCGTAGAATTAAAGATTCTTTTATGAAGCATCAATTAAAAAGCCACAGTTAGGAAGACATACCTGTACAAGATGTACCAACTCCGGTATAACCAACATTGCAAGCACAAGTGAATGAGCCTGCAGTATTTGTGCATGCAGCATTTGAATCACAGTTATGCGTTCCTAAGTACATTCGTCTTGATCTAGAAGAACAAAGAGACATGAATTAACAAATGAAAAAGAAACAAGCCAAAACTACAAAAGAACAGCCACAAATTATCCGTTACATTTAATCAAAAGCCATTGGATAACTCGTAGAAATTAAAGATTCTTTTATGAAGCATCAACTTAAAGCCACAGTTAGGAAGACATACCTGTACAAGATGTACCAACTCCGGTATAACCAACATTGCAAGCACAGGTGAATGAGCCTGCAGTATTTGTGCATGCAGCATTTGAATCACAGTTATGCGTTCCTAATGTACATTCGTCTTGATCTAGAAGCAAACAAGAAAAGGTATCATCAATCAAAAATGAAAAAATTTTAAAAAAAGTCACAATAAACACACACAAATTATCTGCAAAGATTAATTAAAAAAGACGCTAATATCAATATCTCACATTAAATTATTTAAGAACCAGCAACTTAAGAGCAGCAGTTAGGATAACATACCTGTACATGATGTACCAACTCCGGTATAACCAACATTGCAAGCACAAGTGAATGAGCCTGCAGTATTTGTGCATGCAGCATTTGAATCACAGTTATGCGTTCCTAAGTACATTCGTCTTGATCTAGAAAGAACAAAGAGACATGATTAACAAATGAAAAGAAACAAGCCATCAACACCTACAAAAGAACAGCCACAAATTATCCGTTACATTAATCAAAAGCCATTGGATAACTCGTAGAATTAAAGATTCTTTTATGAAGCATCAATTTAAAAGCCACAGTTAGGAAGACATACCTGTACAAGATGTACCAACTCCGGTATAACCAACATTGCAAGCACAGGTGAATGAGCCTGCAGTATTTGTGCATGCAGCATTTGAATCACAGTTATGCGTTCCTAAGTACATTCGTCTTGATCTAGAAGAACAAAGAGACATGAATTAACAAATGAAAAGAAACAGCCATAAACCTACAAAAGAACAGCCACAAATTATCCGTTACATTTAATCAAAAGCCATTGGATAACTCGTAATTAAAGATTCTTTTATGAAGCATCAACTTAAAAGCCACAGTTAGGAAACATACCTGTACAAGATGTACCAACTCCGGTATAACCAACATTGCAAGCACAGGTGAATGAGCCTGCAGTATTTGTGCATGCAGCATTTGAATCACAGTTATGCGTTCCTAATGTACATTCGTCTTGATCTAGAAGCAACAAAAGAAGGTATCATCAATCAAATGAAAAAATTTAAAAAAAGTCACAATAGAACACACACAAATTATCTGCAAAGATTAATTAAAAAAGCGCTAATATCTATAATCTACATTAAATTATTTTTAAGAACAGCAACTTAAGAGCAGCAGTTAGGATAACATACCTGTACAAGATGTACCAACTCCGGTATAACAACATTGCAAGCACAGTGAATGAGCCTGCAGTATTTGTGCATGCAGATTTGAATCACAGTTATGCGTTCCTAAGTACATTCGTCTTGATCTAGAAGAACAAAGAGATATGAATTAACAAATGAAAGAAACAAGCCATAACCACAAAAGAACAGCCACAAATTATCCGTTACATTTAATCAAAAGCCATTGGATAATTCGTAGAATTAAGATTCTTTTATGAAGCATCAATTTAAAAGCCACAGTTAGGAAGACATACCTGTACAAGATGTACCAACTCCGGTATAACCAACATTGCAAGCACAGGTGAATGAGCCTGCAGTATTTGTGCATGCAGCATTTGAATCACAGTTATGCGTTCCTAATGTACATTCGTCTTGATCTAGAAGCAAAAAAGAAGGTATCATCAATCAAAAGCAAAAATCTTAAAAAAAGTCACAATAGAACAACCAATTATCTCAAAGATTAATTAAAAAAGACGCTAATATCTATATCTCACATTAAATTATTTTTAAGAACCAGCAACTTAAGAGCAGCAGTAGGATAACATACCGTACATGATGTACCAACTCCGGTATACAACATTGCAAGCACAAGTGAATGACCTGCAGTATTTGTGCATGCAGAATTTGAATCACAGTTATGCGTTCCTAAGTACATTCGTCTTGATCTAGAAGAACAAAGAGACATGATTAACAAATGAAAAGAAACAAGCCATCACACCTACAAAAGAACAGCCACAAATTATCCGTTACATTTAATCAAAAGCCATTGGATAACTACGTAGAATTAAAGATTCTTTTATGAAGCATCAACTTAAAAGCCACTTAGGAAGACATACCTGTACAAGATGTACCAACTCCGGTATAACCAACATTGCAAGCACAGGTGAATGAGCCTGCAGTATTTGTGCATGCAGCATTTGAATCACAGTTATGCGTTCCTAATGTACATTCGTCTTGATCTAGAAACAACAAAGAGATATGTATTAACAATGGAAAGAAACAAGCCATAAACTTACAAAGAACAACACAAATTATCCGTTACATTTAATCAAAAGCCATTGATAACTACGTAGAATTAAAAGATTCTTTTATGAAGCATCAACTTAAAAGCCACAGTTAGGAAGACATACCTGTACAAGATGTACCAACTCCGGTATAACCAACATTGCAAGCACAGGTGAATGAGCCTGCAGTATTTGTGCATGCAGCATTTGAATCAGTTATGCGTTCCTAATGTACATTCGTCTTGATCTAGAAGCAAAAAAGAAGGTATCATCAATCAAAATGCAAATCTTAAAAAAAGTCACAATAGAACACACACAAATTATCTGCAAAGATTAATTAAAAAGACGCTAATATCTTATCTCACATTAAATATTTTAAGAACCAGCAACTTAAGAAGCAAGTTAGGATAACATACTGTACAGATGTACCAACTCCGGTATAACCAACATTGCAAGCACAAGTGAATGAGCTGCAGTATTTGTGCATGCAGCATTTGAATCACAGTTATGCGTTCCTAAGTACATTCGTCTTGATCTAAGACAAAGAGATTGAATTAAAAATGAAAAGAAACAAGCCATCACACCTACAAAAGAACAGCCACAAATTATCCGTTACATTTAATCAAAGCCATTGGATAACTGTAGAATTAAAGATTCTTTTAAGAAGCATCAATTAAAAGCCACAGTTAGGAAGACATACCTGTACAAGATGTACCAACTCCGGTATAACCAACATTGCAAGCACAGGTGAATGAGCCTGCAGTATTTGTGCATGCAGCATTTGAATCACAGTTATGCGTTCCTAATGTACATTCGTCTTGATCTAGAAGCAAAAAGAAGTATCATCATCAAAATGCAAAAATCTTTAAAAAAGTCAAAATAGAACACACACAAATTATCTGCAAAGAAATTAAAAAAGACGCTAATATCTATATCAACATTAATTATTTTAAGAACGCACATTAAGAGCACAGTTAGGATAACATACCGTACATGATGTACCAACTCCGGTATAACCAACATTGCAAGCACAAGTGAATGAGCCTGCAGTATTTGTGCATGCAGAATTTGAATCACAGTTATGCGTTCCTAAGTACATTCGTCTTGATCTAGAAGACAAAGAGACATGATTAACAAATGAAAAGAAACAAGCCATCACACCTACAAAAGAACAGCCACAAATTATCCGTTACATTAATCAAAAGCCATTGGATAACTACGTAAGAATTAAAGATTCTTTTATGAAGCATCAACTTAAAAGCCACAGTTAGGAAGACATACCTGTACAAGATGTACCAACTCCGGTATAACCAACATTGCAAGCACAGGTGAATGAGCCTGCAGTATTTGTGCATGCAGCATTTGAATCACAGTTATGCGTTCCTAATGTACATTCGTCTTGATCTAGAAACAACAAAGAGATATGTATTAACAATGAAAGAAACAGCCATAAAACTACAAAAGACAACCACAAATTATCCGTACATTTAATCAAAAGCCATTGATAACTACGTAGAATTAAAATTCTTTTATGAAGCATCAACTTAAAAGCCACAGTTAGGAAGACATACCTGTAAAGATGTACCAACTCCGGTATAACCAACATTGCAAGCACAGGTGAATGAGCCTGCAGTATTTGTGCATGCAGCATTTGCATACAGTTATGCGTTCCTAATGTACATTCGTCTTGATCTAGAGCAAAAAAAGAAGGTATCATCAATCAAAATGCAAAAATCTTTAAAAAAGTCACAATAGAACACACAAATATATCTGCAAAGATTAAATTAAAAGACGCTAATATCTATATCTCACAATTAAATTATTTTAAGAACCAGCAACTTAAGAGCAGCAGTTAGGATAACATACCTGTACAGATGTACCAACTCCGTATAACCAACATTGCAAGCACAAGTGAATGAGCCTGCAGTATTTGTGCATGCAGCATTTGAATCACAGTTATGCGTTCCTAAAGTACATTCGTCTTGATCTAGAAGAACAAAGAGACATGAATTAACAAATGAAAAGAAACAAGCCATCACACTACAAAAGAACAGCCACAAATTATCCGTTACATTTAATCAAAAGCCATTGGATAACTCGTAGAATTAAAGATTCTTTTATGAAGCATCAACTTAAAAGCCACAGTTAGGAAGACATACCTGTACAAGATGTACCAACTCCGGTATAACCAACATTGCAAGCAACGGTGAATGAGCCTGCAGTATTTGTGCATGCAGCATTTGAATCACAGTTATGCGTTCCTAATGTACATTCGTCTTGATCTAGAGCAAAAAAGAAGGTATCATCAATCAAAATGCAAAAATCTTTAAAAAAAGTCACAATAGAACACACACAAATTATCTGCAAAGATTAATTAAAAAAGACGCTAATATCTATATTCACATTAAAATTATTTTAAGAACCAGCAACTTAGAGCAGCAGTTAGGTAACATACCTGTACATGATGTACCAACTCCGGTATAACCAACATTGCAAGCACAAGTGAATGAGCCTGCAGTATTTGTGCATGCAGATTTGTTAAATTCATGTTTTTGTTACTTCTAGATCAAGAACGAATGTACCTTTA
>NW_027019573.1:0-14579 GCF_013076305.1 Rhopilema esculentum
CTAAGGGTTTAAACCTTGTAACGGTTGAGAATTTTACAAAAAACTTATGAAAACTAACGAGCTAGAAAAGTCAAAAATTCCAATAAGAAAGTAACCACACCAGAAAAAAAGTTTTAGGAAACATTCAAAACAGTTTTGAGTTCTCTAATGTAGCTGAAAAGTTTGAAATTACAAAGTTTTCAAGGAATTTTTTAAGCTCACAAATTGAAAACTAACATTTTAATTGTAAATAAAACATGAACAAATATTTTGTTGACAATTGCTGACCATAATTGAATTCCGTGCCTTCAGTAAAATCTGTTGAATTTTCGTTTCAGTATCTTGCTTTATTCCAGAGAAAATTGCATTCATACAAGATAAATCAAGATCTTTTGTTTCAATAAACCAAATCAGAAATCAAGGGTTTACTTTGTACGGTTGAGATTCAAAAAAACTATGAAACTAAGGAACTAGAAAAAGTCATATTATCAATTAGTAAGTCAACCACACAAGAAAACAAGTTTTTGGGACATTCGAAAACATTTTTGAGTTCTCTAATGCCGCTGAAAAGTTTGAAATTACAAGTTTTTGAGGAAATTTTTTTAAGCTGCAAATGTGAAAACTAATTCAATTGTAAAAAAACTGAACCAAATATTTTGTTGACAATTGATTAGCATATTTGAACTTGCCGTATCTCAAGAATAATCTGTGAAATTGTCGTTTCAGTATCTTGCATAGTTTCAGAGAAAATTGCATTCATAACAAGATAAATCAAGATCTTTGTTTCATAAAACCAAATCAAGAAATCTAAGGGTTTACTTTGTACGGTTGAGATTTTACAAAAAACTATGAAACTAAGAAACTAGAAAAAGTCATAATTGTCATTAAAAAGTCAACCACACCAGAAAAAACATAGTTTTGGGACATTCAAAAACTTTTTGAGTTCTCTAAATGCCGCTGAAAGTTTGAAATTACAAAGTTTTTAAGGAAATTTTTTTAAGCTGCAAATGAAAACTAACATTTCATAGTTGGATAAACATGAACCAAATATTTTTTGACGATTGCTGACTAACGTTGAACTCGCCGTAACCTTCAAAAATAATCTGTGAATATTTTTGTTTCAGTAGCTTTCATAGTTTCAGAGAAAATTGCATTCGATACAAAGATAATCAAGATTGTTTGTTTCATATACAAAATCAGAAATCTAATGGTTTACTTTGTACGGTTGAGAATTTTACAAAAAAACTTGAAACTAAGGAACTAAAAAAGTCAAAATTATCAATTAGAAAGTCAACCACACCAGAAAAAATAAGTTTTGGGACATTCGAAAACACTTTTGAGTTCTCTAATGCGCTGAAGTTGAAATTACAAAGTTTTTGAGGAATTTTTTTAAGCTGCAAATTGAAAACTAACATTTCAATTGTAAATAAAAATGAACCAAATATTTTGTTGACAATTGCTTACCATATTTTGAACTTGCCGTACCTTCAAGAATAAATCTGTGAATTTCGTTTCAGTATCTTGCATAGTTTCAGAGAAAATTGCATTCATAGAAAGATAAGTCAAGATTTTTTGTTTCATAAAGCAAATCAGAAATCTAAGGGTTTACCTTGTACGGTTGAGATTTTACAAAAAAACTATGAACTAACGAGCTAAGATAAAGTCAATATACCAATAGAAAAGTTAACCAACCCAGAAAACAAGTTTTAGGGACACTCAAAACACTTTTGAGTTCTCTAATGCCGCTGAAAGTTTGAAATTAGAAAGTTTTCAAGGAAATTTTTTAAGCTACAAATTGAAAAACAACATTTTAATTGTGAATAAAACATGAACCAAATATTTTGTTGACAATTGCTGACCATAATTTGAATTTCCGTGCCTTCAGGTAATAATCTGTTGAATTTTCGTTTCAGTATCTTGCATAGTTTCAGAGAAAATTGCATTCATGAAAGATAAATCAAGATTTTTGTTTCATAAAAGCAATCAGAAATTAAGGGTTTACTTTATACGGTTGAGATTTTACAAAAAACTGAGAACTAAGGAACTAGAAAAAAGTCCATAATTGTCATTTAGAAAGTCAACCACACAAGAAAAACAGTTTTTGGGAATTCGAAAACATTTTTGAGTCTCTTAATGCCGCTGAAAGTTTGAAATTACAAAGTTTTTTTGAGGAAATTGTTCAAGCTGCAAATTGAAACTAACATTTCAATTGTAATATAAAACATGAACCAAATATTTTTGTTGACAATTGATAAGCATATTTGAACTTGCCGTACCTTCAAGAATAATCTGTGAAATTGTCGTTCAGTATCTTGCATAGTTTCAGAGAAAATTGCATTCATACAAAGATAAATCAAGATCTTTTTGTTTCATAAACCAAATCAGAAATCTAAGGGTTTTACTTTGTACGGTTGAGATTTTACAAAAAACTATGAAACTAAGAAACTAGAAAAAGTCATAATTGTCAAATTAAAAAGTCAAACCAACACCAGAAAAAACATATTTTTGGGACATTCAAAAACACTTTGAGTCTCCTATAGGCCGCTGAAAGTTTGAAATTACAAATTTTAAAGGAATTTTTTTAAGCTGCAAATCGAAAACTAACATTTCATATGTTGAATAAAACATGAACCAAATATTTTTTGACCGATTGCTGACTACGTTTGAACTCGCCGTACCTTCAAAAATAATCTGTGAAAATTTTTGTTTCAGTAGCTTTCATGTTTCAGAGAAAATGCATTCATACAAAGATAAACAAGATTTGTTATTTCATATACAAAACAGAAATCTAAGTGGTTTACTTTGTACGGTTGAGATTTTACAAAAAACTATGAAACTAAGGAACTAGAAAAAGTCAAATTTAATTAGAAAGTCAACCACACCAGAAAAATAAGTTTTTGGGACATTCGAAAAAACACTTTTGGAGTTCTCTAATGCCGCTGAAAGTTTGAAATTACAAAGTTTTTGAGGAAGTTTTTTTTAAGCTGCAAATTGAAAACTAAACATTTCAATTGTAAATAAAACATGAACCAAATATTTTTTGACAATTGCTTACCATATTTGAACTTGCCGTACCTTCAAGAATAATCTGTGAAATTGTCGTTTCAGTATCTTGCATAGTTTCAGAGAAAATTGCATTCATAGAAGATAAGTCAAGATTTTTTTTCATAAAGCAAATCAGAAATCTAAGGGTTTACCTTGTAACGGTTGAGATTTTAAAAAAAACTATGAACTAAACAAGAGCTAGAAAAGTCAAAGTTACCAATAAGAATGTTAACCACACCAGAAAAAAAGTTTTAGGGACACTCAAAACACTTTTGAGTTCTCTAATGCCGCTGAAAGTTTGAAATTAGAAAGTTTTCAAGGAAATTTTTTAAGCTACAAATTGAAAACTAACATTTAATTGTGAATAAAACATGAAACAAATATTTTTGTTGACAATTGCTGACCATAATGAATTTTCCGTGCTTCAGTAATCTGTTTGAATTTCGTTTCAGTATCTTGCAAAGTTTCAGAGAAAATTGCATTCATACAAAGATAAATCAAGATATTTTCTAATTCATAAACCAAATCAGAAATCTAAGGGTTTTATTTTGTACGGTTGATCATTTTACAAAAAACTAAGAAACTAAGGAACTAGAAAAAGTCATAATTGTCAATTAGAAAGTCAACCACACCAGAAAAAACAAGTTTTGGGACATTGAAAACACTTTTGAGTTCCCTAATGCCGCTGAAATTTTGAAATTACAAGTTTTTAAGGAAATTTTAGAGCTGCAATAGAAAACTAACATTTCAATTGTGAATAAATTATGAATAAATATTTTGTTGACAATGCAGACCACATATGAACTCGCTGTACCTTTAAGAATAATCTGTGAAATTTTCGTTTCAGGATCTTGCATAGTTTCAGAAAAAATTGCATTCATACAAAGATCATCAAAGATTTTTTGTTTCATAAACAAAATAAGAAATCTAAGGTTTTACTTTGTCCGGTGAGATTTTACAAAAACTATGAAACTAACAGAGCTAGAAAAAGTCAAAATTCAATAAGAAAGTTAACACACCAGAAATGAGTTTTTGGGACATCTCAAAAAAACATATTATTGAGTTCTCTAATGCCGCTAAATTTTTGAAATTAAAAGTTTTTAAGGAAAGTTTTGAGCTGCAATAGAAAACTAACATTCAAATTGTGAATAAATTATGAACAAGAAATATTTTTGTTGACATTGCTGACCATAATTCAACTTGCCGTACATTAAAGCATAAACTTTTGAAATTTTCGTTTCAGTAGCTGGCATAGTTTCAAGAAGAAAATTGCATTCATACAAAGATAATAAAGTAGTTTGCAACTGTCCACAGGTAGATTTCAACCGTCCACGATTTTTGCAACCGTCACGGATAGTTTGCAACCGTCCACGGATAGTTTGTAACCGTCCACGGATAGTTCTCAACCATCTATGGATAGTTGCAACCGTTCACGGATAGTTCTCAACCGTCCATGGATAGTTCTAAACGGGTAGTTTGCAACGGTCCCAAGGATAGTTGGTAACCGTCCAGGATAGTTCTCAAAACATCCATGGATAGTTTCCAACCGTCCAGCGGATAGTTGGTAACGCATCCACGGATAGTTCTAAACCGTCCACGGATGTTTGCAACCATCCACGGAAGTTTAAAACCGTCCACGATAGTTTGCAACCGTCCACGGATAGTTGCAACCGTCCCTGGATAGTTTGCAACCGTTCCAAGGATAGTTTGCAACCGTCCACGGATAGTGGTAACCCTCACAGATAGTTGTAACCGTCACGATAGCTTCTGAACCCTCCCACGGATAGTTTGTAACCGTCCACGGATAGTTTACAAGCGTCCACGGATAGTTTGGTACCGTCCATGCATAATTCTGAACCCTCCCACGGATAGTTTGCAACAGTCAACGGTATGTTGCAAGCCGTCCCGGATAGTTGGTAATCCAGTCACGATTAGTTCTGAACCCTCCACGGATAGTTGTAACCGTCCAAGGATAGTTTGTAACAGTCCACAGACAGTTTAGAACCGTCCACAGATAGTCTGAACCATCCACGGATAGTTTGCAACCGTCCCACTGATAGTTGGTAACCGTCCACGGTAGTTTGCAACCGTCCCGAAGTTGCAACCGTCCACGGATAGTTTTGCAACCGTCACGGATAGTTTTGCAACCGTCTACGGATAGTTCGTAACCGTCCACGGATAGTTTACAAGCGTCCACGGATAGTTGGGTAACGTTTATGATAACTGAACCCTCCACGAAGTTTTGCAACAGTCCACGGTATAGTTCTGCAACCGCCACGATAGTTTCGGTAACCGTCCACGGATGTTCTGAACCCTCCACGGATAGTTGGTAACCGTCCCAAGGATAGTTTGTAACGGTCCACAGACAGTTGAAACCTCCACAATAGTTCTGAACCATCCACGGATATAGTTTGCAAACCGTCCACTGATAGTTGGTAACCGTCCACGGTAGTTTTTGCATACCGTTTCCACGGATAGTTGGCAACGTTCCACGGATAGTTTGCAACCGTCCACGGATAGTTTGTAACCGTCTACGGATAGTTTGCGACGTCCACGGATAGTTTGTAACTCTCCACCGATAGTTTTGCAACCGTCCAACGGATAGTGTTGTAACACGTCCACGGATAGTTTTGCAACCATCCCACGGATAGTTTGCAACCGTCCACGGATAGTTTTGTAACCGTCCACGGATAGTTCTGAACCATGCACGGATAGTTTGTAACCGTCGCAGATAGTTTTGTAACCGTCCACGGATAGTTGCAACCGTCCACGCGATAGTTTGTACCGTCCAAGGATAGTTTGCAACCGTCCACGGATAGTTGGTAACCGTCCACAGAATAGTTCTGAACCATCCACGGATAGTTTGCAACCGTCCACTGAATAGTGGTACCGTCGACGGATAGTTTGTACCGTCCACGGATAGTTTGCAACGTCCACGGATAGTTTGTAACCGTCCACCGATAGTGCAAGTCACGGATAGTTTGTAACCGTCCACGGATAGTTTGCAACCATCCACGGATAGTTTGCAACCGTGCACGGATAGTTTGTAACCGTCCACGGATATTTGCAATTGTCCGGGATAGTTTTGCAAACCGTCCAAGGATAGATTGCAACCGTCCACGGATAGTTTTGCAAACTATTGTGGATGTTGCAAACTATCCGTGGACGGTTGCCAATCTACCTTGGACGGTTGCAAACTATCCCTGGACAATTGACAAAATTATCGTGGACGGTTACAAACTATCCGTGGACGGTTGCAAACTATCCGTGGACGGTTGCAAACTATCCGTGGACGGTTGCAAACTATCCGTGGTTGGTTACCAACTATACGTGGATGGTTCAGAACTATCCGTGGACATTTACCAACTATTTGTGGACGGTTGCAAAATATCCGTGGACGGTTACCAACTATAGGTGGACGGTTGCAAACTATCCGTGGACGGTTCCAAACTCTCCGTGAACGGTTCCAAACTATCAGTGGAAGGTTACAAACTATCCGCGGACGGTTGCGAACTATCCGTGGATGGTTCAGAACTATCCGTGGACGGTTACCAACTATCCATGGACGGTTGCAAACTATCCGAGGACGGTTGCAAACTATCCGTGGACCGCTGCAAACTATCCGTGGACAGTTACAAACTATCGGTGGACGGTTGCAAACTATCCGTGGACGGTTGCAAACTGTCCATGGACGGTTGCAAACTATCAGTGGACAGTTACAAACTATCCATGGTTGGTTACCAACTATACGTGGATGGTTCAGAACTATCCGTGGACAGTTACCAACTATTTGTGGACAGTTGCAAACTATCCGTGGATGGTTACCAGCTATAGGTGGACGGTTGCAAACTATCCGTGGACGGTTCCAAACTCTCCGTGAACGGTTCCAAACTATCAGTGGAAGGTTACAAACTATCCGCGGACGGTTGTGAACTATCCGTGGATGGTTCAGAACTATCTGTGGACGGTTACCAACTATCCATGGACGGTTGCAAACTATCCGTGGACGGTTACAAACTGTCCCTGGACTGTTCAGAACTATCCGTGGACGGTTGCAAACCATCCGTGGACGGTTGCAAACTATCCGTGGACGGTTGCAAACTATCCGTGGACGGTTGCAAACTATCCGTGGTTGGTTACCAACTATACGTGGATGGTTCAGAACTAACCGTGGACAGTTACCAAATATCCGTGGACGGTTGCAAACTATCCTTGGACGTTTACCAACTATAGGTGGACGGTTGCAAACTATCCGTGGACAGTTCCAAACTCTCCGTGAACGGCTGCAAACTATCCGTGGACGGTTACAAACTATCCGCGGACGGTTGCAAACTATCCGTGGATGGTTCAGAACTATCCGTGGACGGTTACCAACTATCTGTGGACGGTTGCAAACTATCCTATCTGTGGACGGTTGCAAACTATCCGTGGATGGTTGCAAACTGTCCGTGGATGGTTACAAACTATCCGTGGACGGTTACCACTATCTGTAGATGGTTGCAAACTATCCGTAGACGGTTACAAACTATGCGTGGACGGTTACAAACTAATTGTAGAAGCTTGCAGATTATTACTGAAGGCACGGAAAGTTCAAATATGGTCAGCAATGGTCAAAAAATTATTTGGTTCATGTTTTATTCACAATTTAAATGTTAGGTTTCAATTTTCAGCTTAATCAAGTTCCTTAAAAACTTTGTATTTTCAAATTTTTAGCGGCATTAGAGAACTCAAAAGTGTTTTTGAATGTCCCAAAAACTTGTTTTTCTGGTGTGGTTGACTTTCTAATTGATAATTATGACTTTTTTTAGTTCCTTAGTTTCATAGTTTTTTGTAAAATCTCAACTGTATAAAGTAAACCCTTGGATTTCTGATTTTGTATATGAAACAAAATATCTTGATTTATCTTTGTATGAATGCAATTTTCTCTGAAACTTTGCAAGATACTGAAACGAAGAATCAACAGATTATTCTTGAAGGTACGGCCAGTTCAAATATGGTCAGCAATTGTCAACAAAATATTTGGTTCGTGTTTTATTCACAATTAAAATGTTAGTTTTCAATTTGCAGCTTAAAAAATTTCCTTAAAAACTTTGTAATTTCAAACTTTCAGCGGTATTAGAGAACTCAAAAGTGTTTTCAAATGTCCCAAAAACTTGTTTTCTGGTGTGGTTGATTTTCTAATTGATAGTTTTGACTTTTTCTAGTTCCTTCGTTTCATAGTTTTTTGTAAAATCTCAACCGTACAAAGTAAACCCTTAGATTTCTGATTTTGTATATGAAACAAAATATCTTGATTTAGCTTTGTAGGAATGCAAATTTCTCTGAAACTGTGCAAGATACTGAAACGAAAATTTCACAGATTATTCTGAAAGGTACGGCGAGTTCAGATATGGTCAGCAATTGTCAACAAAATTTATTGATTCATGTTCTATTCACATTTGAAATGTTAGTTTTCAATTTGCAGCTTAAACAATTTCCTTAAAAACTTTGTAATTTCAAAATTTCAGCGGCATTAGAGAACGCGAAAGTGTTTTTAAATGTCCCAAAAACTTCTTTTTCTGGTGTGGTTGACTCTCTAATTGATAATTTTGACTTTTTCTAGTTCCTTGGTTTCATAGTTTTTTGTAAAATCTCAACCGTACAAAGTAAACCCTTAGATTTCTGATTTTGTATATGAAACAAAAAATCTTGATTTTTCTTTGTATGAATGCGATTTTCTCTAAAACTATTCAAGATACAGAAACGAAAATTTTACAGATTATTCTTGAAGGTACGGCGAGTTCAGATATGGCCAGCAATTGTCAACAAAATATTTCGTTCATAATTTATTCACAATTGAAATGTTAGTTTTCAATTTGCAGCTCAAAAACTTTCCTTAAAAACTTTGTAATTTCAAAATTTCAGCGGCATTAGAGAACTCAAAAAAGTGTTTTTAAATGTCCCAAAAACTTGTTTTTCTGGTGTGGTTGACTTTCTAATTGACAATTAAGACTTTTTCTAGTTCCTTAGTTTCATAGTTTTTTGTAAAATCTCAACCGTACAAAGTAAACCCTTGGATTTCTGATTTGGTTTATGAAACAAAAAGATCTTGATTTATCTTTGTATGAATGCACTTTTCTCTGAAACTATGCAAGATACTGAAACGACAATTTCACAGGGCATTCTTGAAGGTACGGCGAGTTCAAATATGGTCAGCAATTGTCAACAAAATATTGCGTTCATGTTTTATTCACAATTGAAATGTTAGGTTTCAATTTTCAGCTTAATCAAGTTCCTTAAAAACTTTGTAATTTCAAATTTTCAGCGGCATTAGAGAACTCAAAAGTGTCTTTGAATGTCCCAAAAACTTGTTTTTCTGGTGTGGTTGACTTTCTAATTGACAATTATGACTTTTTCTAGTTCCTTAGTTTCATAGTTTTTTGTGAAATCTCAATCGTATAAAGTAAACCCTTAGATTTCTGATTTGCTTTATGAAACAAAAAATCTTGATTTATCTTCCTATGAATGCAATTTTCTCTGAAACTATGCAAGATACTGAAACGACAATTTTACAGATTATTCTTGAAGGTACGGCAAGTTCAAATATGCTAATCAATTGTCAACAAAATATTTGGTTCATGTTTTATTTACAATTGAAATGTTAGTTTTCAATTTGCAGCTTAAAAAATTTCCTCAAAAACTTTGTAATTTCAAACTTTCAGCGGCATTAGAGAACTCAAAACTGTTTTCGAATGTCCCAAAAACTTGTTTTTCTGGTGTGGTTGACTTTCTAATTGGCAATAGTGACTTTTTCTAGTTCCTTAGTTTCATAGTTTTTTGTAAAATCTCAACCGTATAAAGTAAACCCTTGGATTTCTGATTTGCTTTATGAAACAAAAAATCTTGATTTATTTTTCTATGAATGCAATTTTCTCTGAAACTATGCAAGATACTGAAACGACAATTTCACAGATTATTCTTGAAGGTACGGCAAGTTCAAATATGGTAAGCAATTGTCAACAAAATAATTGATTCATGTTTTATTCACATTTGAAATGTTAGTTTTCAATTTGCAGCTTAAACAATTTCCTTAAAAACTTTGTAATTTCAAAATTTCAGCGGCATTAGAGAACGCGAAAGTGTTTTTGAATGTCCCAACAACTTGTTTTTCTGGTGTGGTTGACTTTCTAATTGACAATTATGACTTTTTCTAGTTCCTTAGTTTCATAGTTTTTTGTGAAATCTCAACCGTACAAAGTAAACCCTTAGATTTCTGATTTTGTATATGAAACAAAATATCTTGATTTAGCTTTGTAGGAATGCAATTTTCTCTGAAACTGTGCAAGATACTGAAACGAAAATTTTACAGATTATCCTGAAAGGTACTGCGAGTTCAAATATGGTCAGCAATTGTCAATAAAATAATTGATTCATGTTTTATTCACATTTGAAATGTTTGTTTTCAATTTGCAGTCTAAACAATTTCCTTAAAAACTTTGTAATTTCAAAATTTCAGCGGCATTAGAGAACGCGAAAGTGTTTTTAAATGTCCCAAAAACTTCTTTTTCTGGTGTGGTTGACTTTCTATTGATAATTTTGACTTTTTCTAGTTCCTTAGCTTCATAGTTTTTTTGTAAAATCTCAACCGTACAAAGTAAACCCTTAGATTTCTGATTTGGTTTATGAAACAAAAAACCTTGATTTATCTTTCTATGAATGCAGTTTTCTCTGAAACTATTGAAGATACAGAAATGAAAATTAAATAGATTATTCTTGAAGGTACGGCCAATTCAAATATGGCCAGCAATTGTCAACAAAGTATTTGGTTCATGTTTTATTCACAATTAAAATGTTAGTTTTCAATTTGCAGCTTAAAAAATTTCCTTAAAAACTTTGTAATTTCAAACTTTCAGCGGTATTAGAGAACTCAAAAGTGTTTTCAAATGTCCCAAAAACTAGTTTTCTGGTGTGGTTGTTTTTCTAATTGATAGTTTTGACTTTTTCTAGTTCCTTGGTTTCATAGTTTTTTGTAAAATCTCAACCGTACAAAGTAAACCCTTAGATTTCTGATTTTGTATATGAAACAAAAAATCTTGATTTAGCTTTGTAGGAATGCAATTTTCTCTGAAACTGTGCAAGATACTGAAACGACAATTTCACAGGGCATTCTTGAAGGTACGGCGAGTTCAAATATGGTCAGCAATTGTCAACAAAATATTGCGTTCATGTTTTATTTACAATTGAAATGTTAGTTTTCAATTTGTAGCTTAAAAAATTTTCTTAAAAAATTTGTAATTTCAAACTTTCAGCGGCATTAGAGAACTCAAAAGTGTTTTTGAATGTCCCAACAACTTGTTTTTCTGGGGTGGTTGACTTTCTAATTGACAATTATGACTTTTTCTAGTTCCTTAGTTTCATAGTTTTTTCTGAAATCTCAACCGTACAAAGTAAACCCTTAGATTTCTGATTTTGTATATGAAACAAAATATCTTGATTTAGCTTTGTAGGAATGCAATTTTCTCTGAAACTGTGCAAGATACTGAAACGAAAATTTTACAGATTATCCTGAAAGGTACTGCGAGTTCAAATATGGTCAGTAATTGTCAACAAAATAATTGATTCATGTTTTATTCACATTTGAAATGTTAGTTTTCAATTTGCAGTCTAAACAATTTCCTTAAAAACTTTGTAATTTCAAAATTTCAGCGGCATTAGAGAACGCGAAAGTGTTTTTAAATGTCCCAAAAACTTCTTTTTCTGGTGTGGTTGACTTTCTAATTGATAATTTGGACTTTTTCTAGTTCCTTAGCTTCATAGTTTTTTGTAAAATCTCAACCGTACAAAGTAAACCCTTAGATTTCTGATTTGGTTTATGAAACAAAAAATCTTGATTTATCTTTCTATGAATGCAATTTTCTCTGAAACTATTGAAGATACAGAAATGAAAATTAAATAGATTATTCTTGAAGGTATGGCCAATTCAAATATGGCCAGCAATTGTCAACAAAGTATTTGGTTCATGTTTTATTCACAATTAAAATGTTAGTTTTCAATTTGCAGCTTAAAAAATTTCCTTAAAAACTTTGTAATTTCAAACTTTCAGCGGTATTAGAGAACTCAAAAGTGTTTTCAAATGTCCCAAAAACTTGTTTTCTGGTGTGGTTGACTTTCTAATTGATAGTTTTGACTTTTTCTAGTTCCTTAGTTTCATAGTTTTTTGTAAAATCTCAACCGTACAAAGTAAACCCTTAGATTTCTGATTTTGTATATGAAACAATAAAATCTTGATTTATCTTTGTATGAATGCAATTTTCTCTGAAACTATGCAAGATACTGAAACTTGAGATTTTTACAAAAAAAAAACTATGAAACTAAGGATCTACAAAAAGTGGAAAATTATCAATTAGAAAGTCGACCACACCAGTGAAAAACAAGATTTTTGGCGACATTTAAAAAACACTTTTGAGTATCTCTATGCCGCTAAAAGTTTGAAATTACAAAGTTTTTGAGGAATTTTCAAGCTGCAAATTGAAAACAACCTTTTTAATTGTGATAAAACATGAAACCAAATATTTTTTGGACAATTGCTGACGACATTTGGACTCGCCGTACCTTCAAAAGAATCTGTGGAATTTTCGTTTCAGTATCTTGCATAGTTTCAGAGAAAATGCATTCATACAAAGATAAATCAAGATTTTTTGTTTCATATACAAAATCAGAAATCTAAGGGTTTACTTGTACGGTTGAGATTTTACAAAAAACTATGAACTAAGAACTAGAAAAAGTCAAAATTATCATTTAGAAAGTCAACCACACCAGAAAATAAGTTTTGGATTTAAAAACACTTTTGAGTTCTCTATGCCGCTAAAGTTTGAAATTACAAAGTTTTTAGGAATTTTTAAGCTGCAAATGAAACTAACATTTCAATTAGAATAAAACATGAACCAAATATTTTGTTGACAATTGCTGACAAACTTTGGACTCGCCGTACCTTCAAGAATAATCTGTGAATTTTCGTTTTCAGTATCTTGCATAGTTTCAGAGAAAGTGCATTCATACAAAGATGAATCAAGATTTTTGTGTTCATATTACAAAATCAGAATCTAAGAGTTACTTTGTACGGTTGAGATTTTACAAAATTATGGAAACAAGTAACTAGAAAAGTCAAAATATCATTAAAGTACCACACCAGAAAAATAAGTTTTTGGAATTAAAAACACTTTTGAGTTCTCTAATGCCGCTAAAAGTTTTGAAATTACAAAGTTTTCGAGGAATTTTTTAAGCTGCAAATTGAAAACTAACATTTCAATTGTAAATAAAACATGAACAAATATTTTGTTGACAATTGCTGACGCTATTTGAACTCGCCGTACCTTCAAGAAACTCTGTGAATTTTCGTTTCAGTATCTTGCATAGTTTCAGAGAAAAATGCATTCATACAAAGATAAATCAAGATTTTTGTTTCATATACAAAATCAAAAATCTTAAGGGTTTCTTTGTACGGTTGAGATTTTTACAAAAAACTTATGAAACTAAGGATCACAAAAAGTGAAATTATCAATAGAAAGTCACCACACCAGAAAACAAGTTTTTGGACATTTAAAAACACTTTTGAGTTCTCTAATGCCGCTAAAAGTTTGAAATTACAAGTTTTTTAGAATTTTTTAAGCTGCAAATTTGAAAACTAACTTTTTAATTGTGAATAAAACATGAACCAAATATTTTCTTGACAATTGCTGACAAAATTTGGACTCGCCGATCCAAGAAGAATTTGAAATTTCGTTTCAGTATCTTGCATAGTTTTCAGAGAAAAGTGCATTCATACAAAGATAAATCAAGATTTTTTTGTTTCATCTACAAAATCAGGAAATCTAAGGGTTTCTTTGTACGGTTGAGATTTTACAAAAAACTATGAAACTAAGAACTACAAAAAGTCAAAATTTATCATTTAGAAAGTCACCACACCAGAAAAAAACAAGTTTTTTGGGGAATTTTAAAAACACTTTTGAGTTCTCTAATGCCGCTGAAAGTTTGAAATTACAAAGTTTTGAGAAAATTTTTCAAGCTGCAAATTGAAAACTAACATTCAATTGTGAATAAACATGAACCAATATTTTTGTTGACAATTGCTGACAAATTTGGACTCACCGTACCTTCAAGAATATCTGTTGAATTTTCGTTTCAGTATCTTGCATAGTGTTCAGAGAAAAGTGCATTCATACAAAGATGATCAAGATTTTTTGTTTCATATACAAAATCAGAAATCTTAAGGGTTTACTTTGTACGGTTGAGTTTTACAAAAAACTATGAAACTAAGTGAACTAGAAAAAGTCAAAATATCATTATGAAAAGTCGACCACACCAGAAAAACAAGTTTTTCGGATTTAAAAACACTTTTGAGTTCTCTAATGCGCTGAAAGTTTGAAATTACAAAGTTTTTGAAGAATTTTTTTCAAGCTGCAAATTTGAAAACTACATTTCAATTGTGAATAAAGCATGAACCAAATATTTTTTGACAATTGCTGACAACTTTTGGACTCGCCGTACTTTTCCAGGAATAAATCTGTGGAATTTTC
>NW_027019574.1:0-14511 GCF_013076305.1 Rhopilema esculentum
CTCCAATGAAATCGTTTTGTTCAGCATCTTCTTAGAGTTCTTGTTGTTGTCGCAAAGGGAAGCATCTTGTTTTCTGCAAAGGACCGTAATAGATTATGCCTCATTGTCTCTTGGTCAAATGTCACCTCAGTAGGATTTCTCTTTTCTTTTAGAACGTAATTGGTAAAGGCAATGATGTCATATACATCACAGCCCACTCCATTTGATTGCTGTTGAACTGGGACAACATGCATTTTCAGAATTGGCATTGAAGAATGCATGATTCCACCCAATTGTCGCTTAGCTTTTTCAGATATTCTACCAGAGAACAAATTGTGAAAGTAGAAGACCTTCATAGGCTCACACCCATATGTTGAAACAGCAATCCAATGTAGTTTTCCATCATGGAGGATTTTAACAAAAGATTTGTCGCGGTGTACAGTAAAAACATGTTTTGCCTGTAAACCATTTGACATGGTCTTGTAAACCATTTGACTTGGGGTGTTCCTTCAGCATCAGACTTTGGAATACATTGATTATTTACGATAGACTTTGGAAGTCATTAAGCATTTTATTCTCTGAAATCTTCTTAAAGTCATGTCTGTTCAGTTGCTGCCTTCTGACAAAAAGTTTTGTATTTTTTTTATCAAAATCTGTTCAATTGTCTCTTGCTGGATCTCTGTCAACTAATGTTACAAAAATTGTAGAACCTAGTTGTTCTTGATTGTCGCTTAGAATATTCTCTACTACATCCTCCTTAAAAAAGCTTCAGACTTCTCTATGGTGATGTGGCAAGTCTTTCTTTAGCCTCTTTGTTTCCTTTAATTAAACTTTTCATTTTCTTTATAGGTTTCTTCTTTGGTGTAACTTGTCGAAGATGAATGCCCTTCACAGCTGGTGCTTCTTTGTAAATCAAAGATTTTATCTCCTAGAGCTTTGTGTGCAGTTTTGAAATAAGGGAATTGTTATCGTCAATGAGCTCTCTGACTGTGGGTTCTGATGGTCCAGAAGTATGCAGAGGGCAAGGCATCCAAGGACCATGAAGGATACTTGACAAATATTGCAAAAAAAGTTTACAAGGATATGCAAACATTTTCAAATCAGGGCAGGAACAAAGTGGCATATTATATAAATCAAGTCATGGTATAGTTCATTGTGATTTGTCACTGTCGTCTATAATAGATACGTTTTCATACGGCAAAACTGACGATAACAGGCACCTCTCACAAATCCAATATCGCTCCCTGTCTCTTGTAATTCCAACACAAACCAAATGGTACCAAAGGAACACTCAGTGCACTTAATACTGTTTTCTGATTTGTCCAGTGTCTCTTCTTTCTCCAAGCGTGGTTTCTCCTCTCCCTTTCGGGGCAGTAATAAATCTGCTTTCTGTCCAGAAGCACTGGAACCACATACCCGTTGAAAAAAAGAAAAGCATTTCTTTCCAGGTCTGACCAGTGTTTTTCTTCAAATTTGACTTGTTCGATAAGTGGTTCCCTTCTCGGACTAAACACGACAAAATAGCACCTTTTCCCTCCAGTTAAAGCCATTAGTGTCGTAACTTGTGAATAATATTTATGTTCCTCTTTTAGGTGCAATTTTTTGTATTCATCAATGTATAAAAAGTACAATCCGTCTGCTCCTTCTTCTACACTCTTCTCCCGCAACTTAAACAGGCATTTGTACTCTACTGGCACAGGACCCTCGCAGCATTGGCACAAAAATAAATTATCTGGAGTAGCCCGAATTAAAGGAAATGAGCAGTTGGTTATTAGGCCAAAATCCAGTAGCTTCCCATGTTTATTTCTTCGATACAACAGCACAGAAAAAGGTTTTTTTGGCATCTTGCTCGTGCTTTTGTCCCCATTTTATGGCTGGCAACATCCCAATGTCATTGTCCTTCAACAACTTTGCAAGTAATGGCATGATTTTGGGTGATTTTGCCTTCGATCTAGAAATCGCATTTACTTTTGTAAAAAAGTCACGAATTTTAGTTGCAGTGATACATCCAGATCTTTGTCACCAAATTTTCGAACCATCTTGTGATCTGGTGACCTTTTCGAGATCTGTCAGCTGATTGTCTTTAAAAACGATTAACAAACACAAGCTTCAGGTGTACAGGCTGGATCAATCAACATGTTTGTTTTTGCAAACTCCACTTTGTACATAACGGCTGCAATGTGGTTACAACACTCTCCAAACCCAGCTGTACATGTACAGTGAGCCACAAGGAAATTACCTCCTTTTGTGCAAAGAACCCATTTCTCCCTTGGATCCCCTCTCACTTTTTGTGAAGTTGTGACTTTTGCCTTGAGAACAATTTATATGCGCCAAAGTTAAATGAAAAACTTTCAGGTACAAATCCATTGATAAGATGCGAATATGCCTTCTTGATCTTGTACTGGTCGACATACTCTGTATCAAAGGCTTTCTTATTTATAATATATGCAAAGATTTGAAACATGGACCACGTTTAAACATCATTCCTGCAATTCTTTAAATTGATTCCCTTTGGATCAGAGATACTGTAATCTTTCAGAACCTTAGCATAACTGCTCTTTAAATTAGCTTCTAATTCTTGAATATTTTTAATAATGGGCTCTTTTCATTTTAAATGCGCTAGAGGCTCTAAATGCCCTAGCTGCTAAATCTAACTTATTTCCAACTTATTCGCATCATGAGGAGAACGCGCCTTTAATGATACATTTACTCACGTCAGCTGATCAAAAAGGGGATGTCTTTGGCATTCTGTATTTCAGCCAATCTGATTCCTATTTCTAATAGAGGTATATTGACTGAGAGGCAAACTGAAGAGGATTAATTCAAACATTTTCTGGACGTTCTGGGCCTACGTGGCAAAAGAATATTCCTGATCAAAGGGAACACCACAAATTTAGGATGTTTGTACCTCTTCGTCAATTATAACGTGGAAGACCCAAAAGCAAAATAAATCTTTGTAAGTAAGTATTTTTTACATACTTTGGTGATTAAAGGACAAGTGACACACTTTTCACCCTATCTTTTCATTAGCTTATAGATCATCATTTAGAAGTAAGTTTTTCCTGGTTTAGAACAAAAGATTCTAATCATGGGGCGCAGGGGGCGCCATTTTGTTTTGTATCACGTGACCCTATGACGTACATTGTGATAACTCGGAATTTTCCTGTCATTGATAGAGAGTTTACGAAACACAACACGACAGGTCCAGAGGAACTGAATTCGTTTAGAAGCCTGTTGTAAACGTTAATATTGCACTGTATACCAGTAGCAGCAATAACAAATTATCACAATCTACGTCACGGTGTCACGTGATTCATTTCCTGCCATAATTTGAAAAGGGTTTTTAAGTAGGAAAATGAAATCAGAAAGGAAAAATATCTCAACAACACTCTCATACAGCATTTTACTATAAGTTAAAATTAAAAAAAAATTTGGTGCCAAAAGCGTGTCACTTGTCCTTTAAATATTACTTTGCCAAAGAATTTAGGTAAAAACTAGCAAGCTTTGTTTTGGTGTAAAATCGGAGGGTTGAGAATTGGTAAATTTTTGTATTGTCCAGGGGCTTGGGGCGAGTGAAATTTTTGCTAGTTATCGTTTATAGAAATTTTGGCTTTTCAAGGATCCCAAAGAAATACAAAGCTATTTTTCGCTAATGCTATCTGATGCCATCTTATTCATGTAAAAATTTACATACTTAAAAGCCTATAAATTTACAGCCATACATATACATACAGATCTACCAGTAACAATCAACATATTTATTGGGAAAACCAAAAGATACCTAACCATACAATAATAATAATGGAAACATTTCATTTTCAATTCAACTTAAACTACAATTACAAATCTCACTATTACAAGGTAATTTGCAATTGGCTAGCCTGGGTTTACAAGGAAAAAGACTATTACAAGCACAAACAAGAGAAATTAATAAAAAAAAAGGAAAAAGTGTGTTCGTCATTGTTTGTTTTAGAAGTCGTCAGTAGCAGAGATAGTTAGAATTGAAGAAGTTCAGGATTATTCCAAGATTTATTTCTGGGGCAGAAAATGTAATAGGTAGTATGGATAGTTAAGTTGGAAAGTTTGGAGATCATGAAGCGGAGATGATTCTCGCTGATATCTAGAGCGTTGCACATGTTGATGAAAGAGGAGCAAGAGAGACCAAAGATACCTAGGAAACTGATAGAAAGATTAACAAACATGATAGAAGAATAGGCTGAGCTTAGGCTGTGAATGAGATTCGAGTATTTCTCTCTTTTGCGGTTAGCATTAACATCCAAGTTAGTTTCGTATCCTACTGTAAGCTCGATTATGAATTAGTCGATGGTCAGAAGTGACTAGAAGTAGATCAGGACGGAAAGAGTCTCCTGTTATGATAGAGGGTGAGAGATAACCTGAAAGGTCTGCGTAAAGAGAGCAATTAGGTAAAGCTTTTAAAGATTGTGCTAGGAAGTTCAATGCAGAGTTATGGCGCCATGTGTAACGGCCTTCTTCGAGGTATGTTTTGCAGCCTGCAACAATGTGAAGTAACGTTTCTGGCATATGGCAAAAAGAGCAATCGGACGACTGAGTAATGTTCCATTTAGATAGGTTTTTTCGCGTGGCAAGAGAGTTGCTAAGATATTTGATAGTAAAACTGTAAATGTTCTTGGGCATGTTGCTTTGAACCGTGGTCCATATTTTAGATGCTATAGGAAGAGAGTGGTCAAAGATGAAGGAAAGAATGGTACCTTGAGATACAAGATGGTTTTGAAGGCGCTCATTAAGAACTCTTCCTCATTTCCTTCCTGGAAATAAATGTTCTATTGTACAGGAAGATGCACTGCAACCCGTATGATGACATGACTTCTGTCGTGCATTTTGTACTCCATGATCCTGAACATTGCCTGGTGTGGGCCAACATATCTTGCATTAAGATACTGGAGAATCTCATCATGGTGTAAAGTGTTTTCTTTTATTTTAACATGTGCACAATTGTTGCCTTTGTGAATGTATTTGAAGATGTATTTGACACTTTTCACAGTGCTGCAAATTTCTACATTCATATGGCAGTTGAATTTCATGAGAAGGTGAGAATTGTAAGGAACCACCCAAGAGTCATTAACCAAGTGACGACGTAGCTGCGTATGATGTTGTCCTCGTCGTTGGTACTCTGGGTATCCATTCACCTGTGAGAGTTGTTTTGGAAAGTTCTTCTTACACTCACCATTTTGCATGCAAACACAGTGTGGATCAAGGTCACCACATGGTCCATGGATCATGTGTTTCTTGACCATTTCATGCAAATTTGGAAATTGTCGTGGATCTGGGATCTCGGCTGATACTAACCTGTCAGCCTCTTCTGCCACACGTGGTTTATCACCATCTGAGAAAAACAACCATGTGTGCATGCGGCAAACCTCTTTTCTGCAACTCAATTGTGTAAACATAGGCAACCACATGTCCTAAGACATTTCTTTCAAGAAGGTCACACAAAAGTTCCTTGAGTTTTAGGTGGAAGACACGACTGATAACATCTGGCCTGTCATTAGCTGTCTGGTGTGGAAGAAGATTTTCTCTCACCTCAGGCCAATTTGGATTTGCAGTCATGGTTAAGAAGATGTCAGGTTTACCAAATTTTGTGACAATGGTCATTGCATCTTGATAGTTTTGCTGCATGTTTCTTGGACTTCCTTGAAAGGTTGAGGGCAGAATGACAATGCGGCCAACATTTGCATCTTCAGCTTCTGCTCGTCTGTGTATGTGGTCTACAAGACCTTGATATGATTCTACCCTCGGTTGTGCTTGATGGGTTCTGATGTATGTCAGTTCATTCCCTTCAATTTTTGTGTAGGCATCAACCAAATATTGTTGAAAAAGCAACTTTGCACGGTGAATGGTTGAAAAGCCATCTCGACATGCAATCCTGTAAGCATAAAACTTGTTTAAAGAGATACGCTCCCTTTGATAAGGACGATGCGCTGCTGGTAGCTGCTGATTGCGTCCAAGTTCAATAATCCACCCCAATTCTCTTTGGAAAAACAACAGTGAATATGTCATTGGGTCTGCATTTGGAGATGTTGCCTTTATTTTTGTTGTATTGTGTTTGGCAGTATGGTATATAACTATGTCTCTGTTGGCAGGATCAGGAGGTGCCCCTTCATCTCCAACATAAACTGCAGCTATTTCTGTGGCTATAGGATTATCATAACGTCGATCTTGAAATGGTCGCTGTGCTATGATCTTCCGAACTTCTGGCAATGGTTGATTGTTTGCAGCTGCATTGTTGCGTTCTCTTTTAAGAATTTGTCCCATATTTTGGAACTGTCTTGCAAATGGATTTACGGCCATAAGTTCATCCTGTAGCAGCTGCAGGACTTCAGGTTGCAGGTTTGCATTTCTTGGATCATGAATCCTTTCCTGCAATGCTTGATTTGTATCCAGTATATATAACTGTGAATATTGTGGAAGTTGACCTTCAGGTGCATCTGCTGCACTTGTCACGTGGTATGTTTGCCCATGAATAGTGACAACACGGGGTCCTCTACCAGGAAGTTCATTGACTGTGGCATTCCAGGAAGCCATTGCCAAAGCAGCATTGTAATGACGAATTTTTTCCAAAAAAGCCGTGATTGTGGTGTTTCTGCACTGAATAAGTCAATAATATTTGCTGAAGGTAGTGTAACTGGTGGTAGAGTGACTTTACCTTGAAAGCAACATTTGGCAAAAACATTATTTGGGTTCTGCTCACCCTTGAAAAATTTGCCATGACAATGATGACATGCATTTTCCATGATGCCAATGTAATGTGGCTGTGGTAGGTTGAAAAATGGCTGTGGGTGCTGATTGGCATTCAACTGCTCAGCAGGTTGGTTAGGTTGAATATTATGAAACTGTTGTGGGGGCTGTTGGTCAATTTCAGCTTCATTATTGCCCTGTTGATCTGGAAGCTCATTTTGTGCAATTTGAAGCTCCAATGCAGCTAATTCATTTACTGCAACAGCAAATTGTTGTTCACCTGCATTTGGTGGTCCATTGTTGTTATGACGGTTCTGATAATATTGTCTTTGCCTTTCTCTTGCTCTTTGCCGATTAAAGTTTAGCCGACGGCGACGTGGCATATCTCAAGGCTAAGAATTACAAAATCACCCAATGCAACCAAATAAAAGATAGTGTGAAAGTTTACTACTGAAAACAATATGGCTGACATTGAGTATGATAAAACATTAATTTAATTTGAATATAAGGAACAATTATTGTAGTATGAGAATTGTGGAGAAAATTGAAACTGAAGATACTAAAAGGCTAGTCCTAAGTGCTCTCTAAACTTTAAAATACTATAGCAGAGGGGGTTTGATAATCTTGTTTTATTAATTTTTTTTAAAAAAAGTATATGTTGGGGTTTCTAACAATGGAGAGGTAAGGGAACCATTTCATGGGAATTGTTATCGTCATGGAGCTCTCTGACTGTGGTTGTGTTCTCGATGTCAGGTATAGGTTATGCCAAGAGGGCAAGGCTTAAGCCCGGACCATCGAGGAGTAACAGGATTTCACAAATATTGCAATAAAAAGTTTCACATAGGACGATTGTTCGAGACATTCTTCGATCATGGGCAGGACTAGTGGCAAAGACTTTATACTTATATGTAATCAAGTGCGAGTGGTATACGTTCAGTTGATGATTTGTCACTGTCGTTCTATAATAGTCGTTTTCATACGTGGCAAAACTGGACTGATAACAGGGCACCTCTACAATCTTGCAATATCGCTCCTGTCTCTTGTATTCCACACAATACCAAATGGTACGCAAAGGAACACTCAGTTGCACTTAATACTTTTTTCTGATTTGTCCAGTGTCTCTTCTTTCACCAACACTGGTTTCTCCTCTCCATTCGGCGCAGCTAAATAAATCTGCTTTCTGTCCAGAAGCACTGGAACCACATACCCGTTGAAAAAAAGAAAAGCATTTCTTTCCAGGTCTGACCAGTGTTTTTCTCTTCAATTTGACTTGTTGTCAAATAGTGGTTTCCCTTCTCGGACTAACACAAGACAAAACTAGCACCTTTTCCCTCCAGTTAAAGCCATTAGTGTCGTAACTTGTGAAATAATATTTATGTTCCTCTTTTAGGGGCAAATTTTTTTGTATTCATCAATGTATAAAAAGTAACAATCCGTCTGCTCCTTCTTCTACACTTTTCTTTCCGCAACTTAAACAGGCATTTAGTACTCTACTGTGGCATAGGACCCTCGCAGCATTGGCACAAAAATAATTATCTGGAGTAGGGCCCGAATTAAAGGAAATGAGCAGTTAGTTATTAGGCCAAAATCCAGTGAGCTTCCCATGTTTATTCTTCGATACAACAGCACAGGAAAAAGGCTTTTTTTGTGGCATCTTCCTCGTGCTTTTGTCCCCATTTTTAAATGGCTGGCTAAGCATCCCAATGTCATTGTCCTTCACAACTTTGCAATAAATGGCATGAATTTTGGGTGCTTGTTGCTTTCGATCTAGAAATCTGCATTTTATCTTTTGTAAAAAAGTTCCGAATTTTAGTTGCAGTGAACATCCAGATCTTTGTCACCAAATTTTCGAACCATCTTGTGATCTGGTGGACTTTTCGAGATCTTGTCAGCCTGATTGTCTTTAAAAAACGAATTACAAACACACCTTCAGGTGTTACAGGCTGGATCAATCTAACATGTTTGTTTTCAGATTAGATGAATCCACTTTCATACATAACGGCTGCAATGTGGTTACAACACTCTCAAACCCAGCTGTACATGTACAGTGAGCCACAAGGGAAATTACCCTCCTTTTGTGCAAAGAAACCCATTTCTCCCTTGGATCCCCATCATATCATTTGTGTGAAGTTGTGACTTTTGCCTTGAGAACAATTTATATGGCGCCAAAGTTAAATGAAAAACTTTCAGGTACCAAATCCTTGATAAGATCGATATGCCGTTCTTTTTGATCTTGTACTGGTCGCATCCTGTATGCAAGAAGGCTTTCTTATTTATAATATATCATGCAAGATTTGAAAATGGACTCAAGATTTAACATCAATTCGCCTGGCAAGTCTTTAAAATTGATTCCCTTTGGATCAGAGATACTGTAAGAGTCTTTCAAGAACCTTAGCATAAACTGCCTCTTTAAATTAGTTTCTAATTTCTTGAATATTTTTAATAATGGGACTCGTTTCTTCAATTTTAAAGCGCTAGAGGCTCTAAATGGCCCTAGTCTGCTAAATCTAACTTCCTATTCCAAACTTATTTTTCGCATCATGAGGGAGAACGCGCCTTTAATGGATCATTTACTCACGTCAGCTGATCAAAAAGGGGTATGTCACTTGTGGCATTCTGTATTTCAGCAAGCATACCATTTCCTATATTCTAAATAGAGGTAATTAGACTGAGTAGGCATAACTGAAGAGGATTATTCAAAACTATTTTCTGGAACGTTCTGGGCCTACGTGGCAAAAGAATATTCCTGATTCAAAGGGAAACTTCCAAATTTTAGGATGTTTGTACTTTTCGGTCATCTATAAACGTGGAAGACCCCAAAAGCAAAATAAATCTTTGTAAGTTAAGTATTTTTTTCCATACTTTGGTGATTTAAAGACACATAGTGACCACACTTTTCAACCCTATCTTTTCATTAGCTTATAGATCCATCATTTAGAAGTAAGTTTTTCCTGATTTAGAACAAAAGATTTAATCATGGGGGCGCAGGGGGCTGCCATTGTTGTTTTGTATCACGTGACACCTATGACGTACATTGTGATAACTAAACGGAATTTTCCCTGTCATTGATTAGAGGAGTTTACGAAACACAACACGACAGGGTCCCAGGAGGAACTGAATTCGTTTAGAAGCCCTGTTGTAAACGTTTAATATTGCACTGTATACCAGTAGCAAGAATAACAAATTATCAGCAATCTACGTCACGGTGTCACGTGATTCCATTTCCTGCCATAATTTGAAAAGGGTTTTTTAAGTAGGAAAATGAAATCCAGAAAGAAAAATATCTCAACAAACACTCTCATACAAGCATTTTACTATAGTTAAAATTAAAAAAAAAATTTGGTTGCCAAAAGCCGTGGTCACTTGGTCCTTTAAATATTACTTTGTGCCAAGAATTTAGGTAAAAACTAGCAGAGCTTCTGTTTTGGTGTAAAAAATCGGAGGGTTGAGAATCGGTAAATTTTCTTGTATTGTCCAGGGCTGGGGCGAGTGAAATTTTTGCTAGTTATCGTTTATAAGAAATTTTTGGCTTTTCAAGGATCCTAAAGAAATACAAAGCTATTTTTCGCGCTAATGCTATCTGATGCCATCTTATTCATTGTAAAAATTTACATACTTAAGAAAGCCTAAATAAATTTACGCCATACATATACATAGTTCAGTCTATCCAGTAAACAATCAAACTATTTATTGGGAAACAAAAAGATACCTAACCATGAACAAATAATAATGGAAAACATTTCATTTTCAATTCAATCTTTAAATCTACAATTACAAAATCATCAACTATTACACAGGTACATATTGCAATTGGCTAGCCTGGGTTTAAAAGGAGAAAAAGACTATTACAAGCACAAACAGAGAAATTATAAAAAAAAAAAGGAAAAAAGGTGTTTCGTCATGTTTGTTTTAGAAAGTCGTCAGTAGCAGGATAGTTAGAATTGAAGAAGTTCAAAGATTAATTCCAAGATTTATTTCTGGGGCAGAAAATGTAATAGGTAGTATGGATAGGTTAGTTGGAAAGTTGGAGAATCATGAAGCGGAGATGATTCTCGCTGATATAACTAGAGCGTTGCATCATGTTGGATGAAAGAGGAGGGCAAGAGAGACCAAAGATACCTAGGAAACTGATAGAAAGATTAACAAACATGATAGAAGAATAGGCTGAGCTTAGGCTGTGAATGAGATTCGAGTATTTCTCTCTTTTGGCGGTTACATTAAACTCCAAGTTAGTTTCGTATCCTACTGTAAGCTCGATTATAAATTAGTCGATGGTCAGAGTGACTAGAAGTAGATAGAGGACGGAAAGAGTCTCCTAGTTATGATAGAGGGTGAGAGATAACCTGAAAGGTCTGCGTAAAGAGAGGCAATTAGGGTAAAGCTTTTAAATGATTGTGGCTAGCGAATTTCAATGCAGAGTTATGGCCGCCATGTTGTACGGCCTTCTTCGAGGTAATGTTTTGCAGCCAGCAACAATGTGAAGTAACGTTTTCTGGATAAATGGAAAAAAGAGCAATCGGACGACTGAGTAATGTTCCATTTAAGATAGGTTTTTTCTTGCGTGGCAAGAGAGTTGCTTAAGAATACTTTGATAGTAAATACTGTATATATGTTCTTGGGCATGTTTGTTTGCACGCGTGGTCTATTTTAGATGCTATAGGAAGAGAGTGGTCAAAGATGAAGGAAAGAAGTGTACCCTTGAGATACAAAGATGGTCAGTTTGAAGGCGCTCATTAAAAAACTCTTGTCCTCATTTTCCTTCCTGGACAATAATGTTCTATTGTACAGGCAGATGCACTGCAACCCGTATGATTGATGACTTCTGTCGTGCATTTTGGTACTCCATGATCCTGAACATTGCCTGGTGTGGGCCCAACATATCTTGCATTAAGATACTGGAGAATCTCATCATGGTGTAAAGTGTTTTCTTTTATTTTAACAATGTGCACAATTGTTTGGCTTTGTGAATGTATTTGAAAGATCGTATTTTGCACTTTTTCAGCAGTGCTGCAAACTTTCTACATTCCATAATGGCAGTGTGAATTTCAATGAGAACAAGCGCTGTAGCAATGTAAGTGCCACCCAAGAGAGTCATACACGCAGTGACGACGGTAGCTTGCGTAGTGAGACGTAAGTTGTTCCTCAGGTCGTTGGTACTTCTTGGGTATCCCATTCACAGCTTGTAGAGTTGTTTTGGGAAAGTTCCTTCTTACACTCACCATTTTGCATGCAAACACAGTGTGGATCAAGGTCACCACATGGTCCCATCGGATCATGGTGTTTCTTGTAACCATAATATACATGCACAATTTATGGAAATTGTCGTGATCTGGGATCTGGAGCTGATGCACACTGGGATAGTCTATGACACTGTCAGTTGTCTGCTGCCCACATTGACGTCGGATTGAAATGACTCATACATCGTGAGAAAACACACCATGTGGTGCATGCGGACAGCCACACCTCTTTCTGCAACTAATTGGGTGTAAACATAGGAGTATGGCAAGCAGTACATCATGTCAAGGCAGTTTCTTAGTCAAGAAGCACACAAAAGTTTCCTTGAGTTTAGCACCGTGGAAGAACGACTGCATAACATTCTGCCCGTGTATCAATAGATGCGGTGTGACTAGAAGGATTTCAGCCTGACATGGACTGCTTATAACTAGGCCTATTTGGATTGTGCAGTCATGGCTTAAGCAAAGATGTTCTAGGTTTAGGGCAGAATGTTATGTGACAATGGCTCGCATTCGTCAATCTCATGAGAATTTTGCATGCATGTTTCTTGGACTTCCTTGAAAGGTTGAGGGCAGAGATGCTGCAATTGCATCTAGTCTTCGTCGTCGGTTGTTCTACAAGACCTGATAGTTCTGACTACTCGGTTCTAGGTTCTGTGGGCTTCGATGTATTGACTTACGAAGGAGGGTAATGCCGCTTGATGTGTCTCAACTCCATCGTTAATTGTTTTGTGCTACGGGATCTGATGGTAGCTCATCGGCCTTAAATATTGTTGAAGAAACGAAACTTTGAGCCTGGTGAAATCGGCTTCAGCAAAAGGCACCGAAGTCTAGGCCACCAGACATGAGCTATCCTGTAGCAGATAAAAACCTTTGTTTAAAAGAGATACGCAATCTCCCTTTGATAAGGACGATGTGCTGCTGGTACTGCTGATTGGCGTTCCAAGTTCAATAATCCCCCAATTCTCTTTGAAAAACAACAGTGACATATGTCATTGGGTCTGCCATTTGGAGTTGCTTTTTATTTTTGTTGTATTGTGTTTGGCAGTAGAGGGATATACTACTGTCTCTGGTGCCAGGATCAGGAGGTGCCTCTTCATCTCCAACATAAACTGCAGCTATTTCTGTGAGCTTAATCAGGATAATCATAACGTCCGATCTTGAATGGGTCGCTGGCTCAGTGATCACTGTCTCAACTGGTGCTCAATTGGCTTGATTTGTTGACCACTGCAATTGTTTGGCGTTCTCTTTTCAAGATAGCTGTGGTGCCCATGCTTTTGGATACTGTCTGAGAGCAAATCGGGATTAACAGGTCATAAGTTTTTCAATTCTTCGGTACCCACCGCAAGATGTCAGGTTGTTAGGTTTGCATTTCTTGGATCATGAATCCTTTCCTGCAAATGCATTATTTGTATCTCAGTAATACTATAACTGTGAATATTGTGGAAGTTGACCTTCAGGTGCATCTGCTGCACTTTTCAGTGGTATGTTTGCCGCATGAATAGTGACAACACACGGGGTCCTCTAACCAGGAAGTTCATTGACTGTGGCATTCCAGGAAGCCATTGCCAAACGCAATTGTAATGATGAATGTTTTCCAAAAAAGCCGTGATTGTGGTGTTTCTGCACTAGAAAAAAGTTCAATAATTTGCTGAAGGTAAGTGTAACTGGTGGTAAGTGGACTTTACCTTTGAAGCAACATTTGGCGAAAAACTTATTTGGGTTCTGCTCACCATTGAAAAATTTGCCATCAAATGATGACATGCCATTTCCATGATGCCAATGTAATGTGGCTGTGGTAGGTTGGAAAAAATGGCTGTGGGTGCTGATTGGCATTCAACTGCTGCTCAGACGGCGTTGGGTTAGGTTGAATATTATGAAACTGTTGGTGGGGGCTGTTGGTCAATTTCAAGCTCATTATTGCCGCTGTTGATTCTGGAAGTCTCATTGTTCGTGCAGATTTGAAGTTCCAAATGCAGCTAATTCATTTAACTGCACAGCAAATTGTTGTTCACGACTGCATTTGGGTGGCCATGTTGTTATGACGGTTTCTGATAATATTGTCTTTCTCTTGCTCTTTGCCGATTAAAGTTTAAGCCGACGGCGACGTGGCAATATCTTTCCTCAAAGGCTAAGGATTAAAAAATCACCCAATTCAACCAAATAAAAGATAGTGTGAAAGTTTACTACTGAAACAATATGGCTGACATTGAGTATTGATAAAACATTAAATCTTAATTTGAATTATAAGGAAACAATATTGTAGTATGAGAATTTGTGGAGAAAATTGAACTGAAGATACTAAAAGGTTAGTCCTAAGTGCTCTCTAGAACTTTAAAAATACTATACCAGAGGGGGTTTGATTAATCTTGTTTTCTTAATTTTTTTTTTTAAAAAAAGTAATATGTTGGGGTTTCTAAACAATGACGACGTACGGGAACGGATTTACATTTCATTGTATCCCTCAAAAATGCAATAGCACATTTACACTGAATTAATTTTCTTAACTCTGGCATCATAAGGGTTTGTCTGGTGTTGTAAATTGTGTATTGCATTTTTGACTGAATACAATGAAATGAAA
>NW_027019575.1:0-25266 GCF_013076305.1 Rhopilema esculentum
GAGGTGAGAAAGATTTTCCTCCATATCATGTTGCACTGTTTAAAACTGGCATTTTTCCCTTTGAATTCAAAGAAACTGATGAAGTTATGCGACAGAAATGATATATCCTTATAAATTCCAATTATGGATAAAGATTGAGTTATATTCTTAACACTAACAAGCATTCAATACCTGCAGCAATAATTTCCAAAATGGTAAATAATAGCATACACCTTAATTATGGAAACATTGTCCTCTTTCATTTCTAGTTCCTGCCTTACCTATTTAATGACATCCAATGTTGTTGATATGTAGAAAATATCTTAGCTCTGTGTAGAGTGAAGGTTTTTAGGGCAATTCTTGACATACTTGGCGTTGAGTGATTTATAATAATGGCGTTGAGTGATTTATTATCAATATTATAGTTACCAGAAAATGCAAACAAACATTGTAGCGCTTCAATTAATGAAGATACTATTGGGGTTGATGCTATACAAGCTGAGGCCGAGAATACAGATGAAAATCAAAATTATGATTCTGACAATGACTCTGAATTCTTGGCAGATGATATCCGTAATGATTGTGATTTTTATTGATTCACAGCATTTCTCTTTCACAAATATCTTTTTCATATGTGGAAACCCTTTTACATTTTCTATCTATTTCTCAGGATGATGTAGATAGATGTGTGTTTTATCTGATCATTTGTGTACATAACATTAATCTTTTAACAGCATTGGTAACGCAAAGCCAGGGTTGAACAAGGAGCCAAAATTTTTATGTTTTCCTGTCACAATTGCTGTTGCTGTTTCATTTTTGTCCTGTTTGCAAGGTTCGAAGCACATTATTGATGTTAAACAAAGTGCAAATACTATGTGCAAAACCTGTTTGCTGCAAAAAGGAAAATGTAGGGAGAAGTCAACCATTCATTCCAAAAACAGCAATTCCAGCAGGAAAATTATTCCTGTCACTTGGAATTTTTACTGCTGGTCCAACGGCTTCAAAAGTCTTCAGAATTTTTCAGAACATGGGACTGGCTTGCATCAGTTTGAAGACTTTCATGAAACACCAGCAGGTAAATGATACATCATAATGCATCTAAAGTGTTTAATTTGATGGGTACACAAAGTTATTGATTGCTAAACATTACATGGTTCAGACAAGCATGTAAGAATTGGTAATACATGTTAAAATCAAACTGTGTTTAAAACAGTCTGAATATTGAAATTTTGCTTGTAGGAAAAGTTATTCCCATCAATTCTATTGTTCTGGAAAAAACATCGGAGCCAAATGATTACTGAGATACAGAACACAGGTGAACAACACATTATTGGTGGAGATAGAAGACATGACAGCATGGGCCATAGTGCCAAGTTCGGTGCCTACACAATTATGTGCTTCAACAATTCAAAGATTATCCACTGTGAACTGGTGCAAGTGAAAACATATTTGGTGCAGCTGTTTTTAGAGTAGACTGGATTTACCATTTATATATATACCAATAGATCTATATGTTTGATATCTGAATATCAATATATTTATTGCCCGCAACTCGTGCGCGACAGCGCGCGAGTGAAGGGCTTATAGTCTGCCCCGCGTATAAGTAGCATATGGAAACTTCAGTTCATGTTGTCAGCACTTTGTCAGCAGATTTTGTCATTTTTTTGTTGCCTTGACAACTGTCAATCAATTTCATCGTCAATCAATTTTGCTGCTGCTATGGCAACAAACAATCAGTTGCACTGTGGAACAATCGCTCGCAAATCAATCAAGTGACAGACGATGCCATGTGAGCCAAAAGCGTGAAAATATCAGCGTGGGAGTTGACCTCGACAAGGAGGAAGGGAAAGCAGTGTGTGTGAAGGTACGTCATCATTTTGCGAAAAGGAGATTTTAAAACGCTTACAGTTTCATTATTAGCAAGTAAATGTTCTCATTTGAAATTATATGGAAACTTACACCGAAAAAGAGGAAATAAAAAGTAGTTGCAGATTTGTATGTTGCCATTTTCTTCTCTTGTGTTCTGTGGTAGCTTTGTCTATGCCGCCGCCATATTGATTCCTTTAAGAATCAAGGTTTTGCTGGAGTGTTCCACCCTTGATTGAATTTGTGATATTCTTTGCCCCTCGTACTTTTTAATGTTTTTGAATTAGCAGTTAAATATCAATTGTGAACCGGGGAGCATCAAGATTTTTTGCATTTTTAAACTACCTAGCTAGGCCTATATTTCGCAGAGTAAAAGGGAAATCAGTTAGACTATAGCTAAAGCGAGCTTTTGATGTATCTGTCTTTGCTGGACTTAGCTGACCTGTACTTGTAAGAGCTTTATAGTGCTTGGATGAGGTAAAGACTACCCTCCGAGAAAAATAGTTACTGTTAGTTACTGCAAGTTGACTATTCATTAAATAATCATGAGTAGACTATAGCAATATCAGTTATATCAGTATTCTGTGGTTATGTTTCTGTTTGGCCATGTCAGGATCAGTGCTACCATTTAATCATGTACACTTTATGAATTCTGTCAGAAGACACCCAGGTGTATTTTCCTGTGCAGTGGATTGTTTTTTGGAAGTTTCATATTATATTTTGTTACCGTACCTGAGAGACGATTTGGTTCTGGGGCCTTTTCATCAACAGATAAGAACTACCTTACTTCAGTACCATGGTTTAAAAAGCAGTGGTTTTTTGCTAACAGAAGAACTTATCATTTTGTTGGAAGAAACACGTGAAACAATATGGTCACTATTACGATTAAGTTGCCCCTCATTTACTTCTATGAATGCAGAAGCACAATTTTCTGAAATTTTTCAAGAAAGGTGTTTTGGCATTATGAATTATACAGAAAGAAGTCTATGGATTTCAAAGTTTATCTTTAAAGCTTATTGCAACTCCTGTCATCAGTTTTTCATAAAAAATTTGGAAGTTTTTATTCACTATATTACAAACAGAGGTGTGTTTTCATTTGGTTTCAATGAAGAAAATTGGTATCTTTTTATAACCGCAAGCAATACAACCTGCAATAATTTACTTTGTGATCAGTGCCATGCCAATGCAACTGGCATAAATTTTTATGATTTCATTCCGCCAACAGTACTTTGTGTTGAACTAGCACCTGATGCTTTGCAGAATTTGAAATTCTTTGAATATATTATAATACATGAAGTAAGGTATACTTTGAAAGGAATGGCAAGGTGTTTAAATGGTCATTTTACATGTGCAGTTAATACCAACTTTGTTTGGATATTTATTGATGACTTATGCAATCAAATTAGAACATTTCAAACAATAGGACAATTGTATGATCAGTTTAGCCATGGTTGGTTTTTTGGGATGTATGTGCTAAGTTCACAAGTGTCAACAATGACATCAATATCAACACTTCCAACTTCTCCTTATTCTGAAAAAGTTTCTGCGCATCTAATCAATAAAAACTGTACCTTCTCCAAAGAAACTGTTAATCAAAACCAACAAATGGATGGCAATAATATGGGAAATTCAGCTTTTAATGTGAGCGGCAGAAAAAGAACACTGAAAAAGCTTTTTTGCAATGGTAAAAGAAACAAAATTAGTGTTTCAAGTTCTAAAAAAGTACAGGTAGTTATAAGCAGCAGTGTATCAGGGTGTAAGAAAGTTTCACATGGTGTAAGAAAGGTAAAAGGCGCGACAGTAGTTGCTTCTCCTGGTAAAAGCACACCAGAAAAAGATGCTAATAGAAACATTGTTACTGGTGAGTGGTACAAGAATATTTCCAAATTTCATGAATCAATGAAAATGAAAATTATTCAATGTTGCTGTTGTAATGAAGCCTGGCCAATTAGTAAACTCCCACCTTTACAAGATAACAACTACATGTGTTCCAGGTGTAAAAGAGACAAAAGGTATCCAAGGAAATTTAGCAAAGAAAATAATATGATACCTTCTCCTGTTCCAGCTGAATTGCAAAATCTTACACAGTTTGAAGAAATGCTAATTGCCAGGGCTTTCCCAGTTATTCAAGTGTATACAAAGGCAAGAGGTGGTCAGAGGGCTTACAAAGGTCATGTTTTAACATTACCCCAAGATGTCCAGCAGTTAGCTGATATACTGCCTAGATGTGCAAAGGACCTTCCTGTCATTATCATACAAATGTATGGAAAGGAATACCAATCACAAGCATTTAGACTACGTCGCCAAGCTGTAGCTGATGCTTTACACTGGTTGGTGGCTAATAATCCAATATACAAACATATTACAATAGATTATTTGCAATAGATTATTAGTTGAAATTTGCAGAGTTTGTAGATGGTAAATGGATATACAGATTTGCTTCTCACCCAAGGTTTGCTTACTGGGCATATAATTTGTTGTATCGATGGCGACTACTTGGTCAAAGCAATATATTTATAAGACAGAATCCAGGAGATGCAGCTTTAACAACTGAACAACTGACTTCCATGCTACTAAATAATGATCATAATTACATGATGTCAAAACTTTTAAATTATGCCAAAAATATTTCAGGAACCAATGCCTACTGGAACCAGAAAAAACAAAATTTGCAATCTATAATTGAGCAGAAAGGACCTCCAACAATTTTCTGGACATTGTCTTGTGCAGATTTTCACTGGCCTGAGTTTCATTCATTGTTTGGTGAAAATTTGCAATCCTCCAATTTCAGATCAAATGTATTAAACAACCCACATATATTTGATTGGTTGTTTACAGAAAGAGTAAAAAGTTTTGTAAAATGGTGGTTGTATAAAACTCTAGGTGCAGAGTGGCATTGGTATAGATATGAGTTTGCAGTGCAGAGAGGCTCAATTCACTGCCATGGTGTTGCAAAATTACAGGATGATCCTGGATTATGTAAACTGACACAGATTGCACTCAAGGGGTTTCTTGCTAAACAAAAGAAAAATGGTCAAGTTACTAATTCTGGTGAAGTTACAATTGAACAGCTTCAACAGCAAATAGATGAAGGTTTGCAAGCTGAAAAAGTAATTTGTTGTTACACAGATTCTTTGCTATCAACATGGAATAATAACAATCCTGAAGAAATGCAGTGGATAAAACCTGATGTTCACCCCTGTAAACAAAGGTTTTCAGATATTACAGAACAACACTTAGATGATGATTATGAAGATTTATTAAACACAGTTCAAAGACATACAATTTGCAATTCTCTTTACTGCTTAAAGCGTAGAAATGATGAAAAATTACAGTGCCGGTTTGACTTTCCTGTTAGGCAATGTGAGTATACACATCTTGAATTTGAGAGTGTTAACACAAAAGATAAATCTATTAGGTACAGAGCCAAAGTTGTTACTGCTAGAAATGATACCAGACTGAATCGACACCAAAGGATTCAGCTTCAAGGTTGGAGAGCAAATTGTGATATTAATGTTGTCATTGACTATCATGCTTGCATTGAATACCTTGCAAAATATACTTCTAAAGGTGAGAAAATTTCTAATGTTGCAAGAGATGCATTTATTTCTGTTGTCAGATCTATCAAATCAACTTCTGATTCAGGAAATACTTCAAAGAAAATCAAGCAGTTAATGATGAAAGCTGTTGGACAAAGAGACATGAGTATTCAAGAAGTTATGCATCAAACTTTGTCACTAAACCTTTTCAGTTCTTCTTTTGAAGTTGTGTCTGTGTCTTTTGACGGAATCAGACGACTAACAAATGAAGATGGTGAAGTTGTGACTCACACTTCATTGCTTGACAACTATGCTTTTAGAAAAAATTTCATCAACGATGAACCTGCTATTGTCTCATTAAATTTCATCCAGTTTACATCAAAATTTGTTGTGAAAAATGAAAGACTTCACAAACGAAAAAGTGATGTTGTGGTTCAAACATTTCCAAGGTATTCAAGTTCTCCACAAAGCTCAAACTATGGTTTATATTGCAAGTACCAACTACTAAAATACAAACCATGGTCAAATACCCTGAGTTCTGCATGGAATAATGAAGATGATACAAATGAAGTATTTGTAACTCACTGGAATAATTTTTTGCATACACCAAATATACATTGCTATGTGCCCGAGTGGAACAGAGAACTGACAAATATATGCACATATTTTCAAAATTCAGATGATGATGAACAGTTTCATGAAAATAATGAAGCTGCAGAACCAGAGGAGTGGATGCTACTATCTAATCATCATAGCAGTACAGAGGCATCAAGTCAATACTTCTCTGTCAATTCTGAGACTGATTTTGAATATTGGCAACAAGGACAGAAGAGTTATTCTCAGGAGGAAATTGGAAACATGCCATCCTGGATAGACAGCCAGAAACAGATTAATAACCTTGCAGAAGCAACTGCCAATGTATTTTCAGATTTTGATGTGGGCTCTTTGAATGATGAACAATCAAAGGCTGCCAATTAGAGAGAAAAGGTCTTGTCAGTTAAATGGAAAAGCACTACAAAAACTTCAAGATGACTTGGAAGGAGTGCATTATTTACTGATTGATGAATACTCAGTTATTGGTCAAAAAATGTTTGGTTGGATAAGTAAACGATTGAAGCAGGCAACCGGTAACAATGAGAAACCTTTTGGTGGAATATCCATTATTCTTGTTGGAGATATCGCCCAGTTACCACCAGTTATTGACAAGCCTCTCTATAATATGCTGCCTGGTGGAGAAGTAGCTACAGAAGGTTGTTGTGTCTACTTTTCATTTGATAATGTTATCAAACTTATAACAAATCAGCGTGCTGCTGGTACTGGTGAAAGCCAAAAACAACTGAGAGATCTATTGCTTCATTTACGGGATGGTAATATATCTCAAGATCAGTGGAAAATTCTGTTGACTCGAACACCAAGCAAAGTAGATAATTTATCAGTTTTTAAGGATACTGCTATAAAATTGGCTTTTGGAAACAAGAGTGTTGCTGAAAACAATTATGATTCTTTAATTCGGCTTTCTGTCCCAATAGCACGAATTAATGCCAAACATAATAATGTTTCTGCAAGTAAACAACCAGCTGATGACATGGGTGGTTTACAACCAACACTACTGCTATCTAAAGGTGCAATGGTAATGCTCACTAGGAATTTGTGGACTGAAGTAGGCCTTTGTAATGGGGCAATAGGTGTTGTTTATGATATTATTTATCAAACAGAACAAGGCCCACCAAATCTACCTATTTCAGTATTGGTTCAGTTTCATGATAATTATATTGGCCCCAGTTTTAGTTCAACTGTATCAAATTTAGTGCCAATATCAGCAGTAACAAGTATTTCTGATAGCTTTGGGCCTTCTTATGAGCGCCAGCAACTTCCTTTACGATTGTCGTGGTCAATTACTATCCATAAATCACAAGGACTTACCTTAAACAAAGTTTGGATTGATTTAGGTAAAAAGGAGACCTGCCCAGGGTTAACATATGTTGCTCTTTCAAGAATAAGATCAATAAATGACTTAGTTATAGAAAGTATGACATTAGAAAGACTCCAAGCAGTTAGGATATATTTTCAAAATTTTCAAACAATTTTCAAAAGGATATAGCAGTAGAAGTAAAGAAGAAGAAAGACTTCATTTATTAGCCACAAATACATCTTTGACATGTTCTATGAAACTATTGTTTTAAATTCTGTGATTCATATCTTATTTCTGTAATGTTCAGTATGATTATCAGCATCATTTTCATTAAGTCTCTGTTTTACTACTTTCAATGTTCAATATTAGATACAATGCCACTATTTCAGGTTATAACATTAAAGAATGGCAGATTCACCTTCCCCCAAAAAACGTTGTTTTCCTGGCAGTCCTTCTGCAACAACTTCTATGCCCGAAGGTAAGTTTTATTCTTCACTTTTTTCCTTAACCTATCACAGTGTGTGGGTAACATTACCTGCAAAGTACAATAAAATGTACTCTCTGTGTTGTTTTTGCATTTCATATAAAATATTTGTACAATATATCATTGCATTATGTATTATACTGTATATTACATGATGAAATCTTACATCAAACGAAATTTTAATTTTGCATCTTCTATTCTTGTGTTTCCATTAATAAAACGTATCCAGTAAGTTTGAATGCATTTTACATTTTCAATAAAGTTTATCACTTATTTTATTAGTCTGTTTAACTTTATCTGATAGATCTTCATGGCTATATTGTTGATGTCTCGAAAGTCATTACAAGCAGTTCTGGAAAGGATTATTTTGATGTGAAACTAAAAACTTCACCAAGTGAATTTGCAGTTATCAGAATTATGATAAAGTCAAATCCATCAATCAACAAGTCAATGTTTTTACAGCGTTTGAAGTCTGGTGAGCCAACTACATTCAAGAATATAGAGTCCGGAAAGTTGGGGATTGGATTTTATAATTCTTTTAGAGGTTCCACATTTTCAAATGGGGCTTCGCAAGTGCATTTCAAAATTGATCAGGCTGAAAATCTGTCTATTGCTGATTTAAAGACAAAAACTGCTGGTGTTTATACAGTTACTGGTGTAATCAAATGGTTGTCTGCTGCAAAAGAAACTCGACGATTTCCAGAAGCATCACCAAGCAAGAATACAGCACAATCTTCTCGCAAAGTTAGAGAGGCAATAATAGCTGACAACACTGGTCATATTCAGATATCAGTTTGGGAAGAACATTTTGAATCCATCAAGGAGAATAAGTTCTATCAGTTGAGTGATGTCTCTGTTAAGTATTTTTATGGTTATAAGCTGACTACCAGGAGAGAAACACATGTAACAGAATTGGAGACATCAGAAAAATTTGACTGGTCAACTGTAGATATTGATGATTATGTGCAGAGAGAAAATGATGCCCTTAAAGCTACATCTCCAGTTATCTGTTGCCCACAAATTATGGCAGTAATGGTAAATATTAGCCCAGTCTGCACAAATGGTAACTGCTCTGGGAATATTGAATTTGAAGCTGGCAGTAAATTAGCCAATTGTCTTTCTTGTAAGAAGAGAATGCTGTTGAAGAATTGTCCAAAGTTATTCCAATGTGTGATAGATATTACACAGGAGGGGGTAACAAAAAGCATAACTGCATCTGAAGCTGTGGTTGCAGAATTTTTCAAAGAAGACCAGTTACTTTCAAAATATCACTCAGCACCCCAGTCTCTTGAAGATAAAATTTTGATGCTGGAGAATATTGATTTCCATCTCACTTCCAGAAATACCATTACTCGCATGGAAGCCCATGCATAACATTTTTTGTATTTCTCATTTCAATTTCATAATATTACATATTTGTGTTTAGAAGGCACACTTTATTACATAAAGAGAAATTGGCGTTATGTTGGTGTTATGTTATTGTTATACATATATATATATTATGTTATTGTTATACATATATGTTATACCCATGTTATCTTATTATTACATGTATTGGACATTCTTAGTTATGCTTGTTTTTTAACTATTACAAAGTTTAGTTGTTCAAGTTAATTTTGTCATATTTGCAAAGTTGTGGCACATCAGGTTTTCAAATAATAGTTAATGACCTTTCAAACAAGCCTTCTCTCCACTGGTGCTGTGGCCATCTCTTGCAACAGTTTCTACTGTGTTCTTGATGTCAACATACATATTCTAGTTCAATTTCAAAAGAAAAATTACTTTAGACCATCAAAATCGCCCCCGACTTTTAACATTCTAATGATACCACATTTACCAAATGTATCCATTACCAATTACAACAGCATTGCTTTCTTGTTCCAGGGCTGCCAATATATCACCTACAATCACTAGACAACTTAATATGAGCTTCAGCTTCCTTTTTCTTATCAAATTTGTACAATGCTTTCATTCCATAGAGTTTCTTTAGGCAGAGTATCTTTCATTGTTTGGCAGGAACAGTATCTTTCTGTGTTTCCATGCCTTTCTCTGGTACTCCCTTAACACCAACTGCAGCCTTACTGGTGAGGTACCCACGCATAGAACAAAGTACCTATTATTATTAACAACAGTTTAGTTGCATTCTTTAATCTTTTCTGTAATGTTAATAATGTTTGGTTACTGTTTTAAACAATTTATTTTTGCTTCCTTTTCTTGACATCCCCCCATGATTGTACCTGGTGTTCTCAAATTCTCAAGTATTATCATTCCCAAAGTATTTTTTGACAAAACCAATGCTATTGTTGTGAAGGAGAAACATCGGGTTAATCCTTTCACAAGTGCCGAGACCTCGAAGTCGGATAATGTAATTATGAGTCAGTTGTTCACGCTTGATGTTAGAAATGGTTATAAGCTCGCTAGTATACGCTGAATACGTTGATTGTAAATAGTTTGATTCTGTTCCTGTTTGTGAAAACCCAAGATTGTGTCTTCTTCGAATGTCCTGACCTAAATCTTCAAAACAATCATCATCAAGGAACTAATTGTTTGCGGGCAGTACTAGCAAGAGCTATTTCTAGTATATACTGCATGCCGTTTTGCATCAGAATGTATCACCTTATCTCAACAAAGAAGGACTACGCTTCCTGCAGGCAAGAAAGAAAGGACTGATGACAGAGCTTGACAAGTCAAAGAGACAATAGTTCACAGAAACGATGCAAAAAACGGCCCTAATGAATTTTTGTCAAAAGACATGGCCTTCTATTTTGATAGGTGTGACTTTATTTACAAACGAAACCATCTTGACCAGGCCTTGGCCCCAAGAGGCCGTGTTTGGCCCAAAAACGCGAGGGCCGTAATCAAGACTGTGCTGGCAAAAGGCAGGCCTATGGCGCGGGGCAAATACATGAAAATGATTGTTGTTATTAGCTATGGCAAGGAGGTTATTTGTTGCCAGAGGTATGTTTTTGCATCGTTTTTGCAATGAAGCTTTGAAATGATGTTCAAAAAAGCATACAAAAATACTAGGATCTGGTTTCAAAGATGATGACCCTTCTCAAAATAGTAAGCAAGCCAAAGAGATCATGAAGAAATTAGATTCAGAACTACTGTCAATTCCATGTCGAAGTCCTGATCTGAATTTTTCTTTGTATAAAAAATCAAGATTTGCGATTCGGAATTATTTAAAGTGCCTATCAGGTCAGCTCAAAATTTTTCCATAAGCATTAACTGACTTAAATTAAGGCCAAGTATTAATTTTGGCAACTTTAAGCATTTTTAACCATAACAGTCTTGATATACCCTCAAGAAAGGGGTTTGAAAATGCAACATTTTGTGTAATGTTGCGCAAAACGGAGACTGGGTCCGGAATGATGCTGACTTCTGCCCCATTTTGCAAGAACTCCTTAAAGCTGAATTCACACTAGATGCGTCGTGGCCCGTCGCGTCGCGGCACAGCGCATGGCGGCACGGCGCATTGCGGCACGGCGCATTGCGGCATGTAGCATTTGATGAAAATCGCATTAATTTGTTCAGATCTGATGCGTCACATATGGTCACATTGCTCTGCGTTTTCATGACAGAATTAAAATAGTGTCCAGCGAGACATGCTGCTTGCTTTAGCATTACAGACTCAAGCTATTGCCGCAACTTTGCTGAAAAGAAAGGAAAAGAAAACGCACTCAGTTTGGGTAAGAAAACTTTGGAAAAATCGAGAGCAGCAAGGTCATTACAACAATCTGAAAGCTGAGATGACTGGTGAGTCACAGGCATCTCTTTCGTACAACTATAGGATTGGGAGGTCTACATTATGTGACATTTTAAACGAAGTGCCAGACAAAATTTGGTGTGCATTGAGCCTCATTGCAGTGGCTGCACCAAGATCTCAAGATGACTGGAGAAAACTTGCAAATGATATTTGGAATTTATGGGGGTTTCTTTTGTGTCTTGGAGCCATCGATGGAAAGCACTGTGTCATCAATTGCCCTCCAAATTCAGGCACTTCCTTTTACAATTATAAAGGAACTTTCAGCATCGTTTTGATGGCAGTATCTGATGCCAGCTACATTTTTACTTACGTTGATATTGGAGACTACGGGAGGCAAAATGACTCTAGTGTTTTTAATAACTCTTCATTTGGTGATACACTGAATAATGGGAATCTTAATATCCCAACTGATGATTTCCTACCAAATACAAGAACAAGGGCAAGATTCTGCTTTGTAGCTGATGAAGCTTTTCCTCTTAAAGAAACAATTCAATGGCCTTATCCTGGGAAAAAATTAACAGAAAAGCTTGGAATATTTAATTACCGATTATCTCGGGCAAGACGGGTATTTGAAAATGCGTTTGGCATTTTATCTGGCAGATTGAGGTTTTTGAGAGCCCCAATACAGGCCCAGCCAGATAAAGCAGCAAAGAATGTTCTCGCAGCCATTGCCCTCCATAACTGGCTAAAAAAGCATGATGATTCCCAGAAATCATACCGACGCCTATATTGCCCAGTTGGGTATGTTGACTACGACGACAGCCATGGAATCGTTCATAAAGGGATTTGGAGATCCGAAGTTTCAGAAGCTGGTGCCCTGGCTGATATCACTCAAATGGGGTCGAACAACTACCCAAAAACAGCAGAGAGATTTTGTGCTTTGATGGCCGACTTTTTTGTATCTCCACAAGGCGAACTTCTGTGGCAGTACACTTATGTTAGAAGGACTTCATATGAGCCAGTTCATTAGGCTACAGTTATATCTTGATAATTTTTCATTTTATTATATTTCTACTTATTTAAGAATTAAAATATATATATGTATATATATTTTCGAATTGGTTGTCCTTTTTACGTTAGAAAGAATTTTTATTGCGTGAGAAAATTCACCAGATTTTCCTAGCCACTCCATTATTGCACGTTTCTTTCAAATAGCACAAAGAGCATTAAAAACACCTCATTAACTAGGTCATTAGTGACAGATCCATACAAACATTACACAAATAGCATGTTCGTATGAAATTACACAGCCTACAAGTCATGAATGTTATTTGCACGCGAGAAAAACCTGTATGATGAAAATATGAAAAGGGGTGAACATTGAAAAAGTTAATTTTTTTTAATTGCAAATAATTTCATTTTCCATTGGATTGGCTTTGTTGAGCGCTTCACAGATTAGAATAAAACAATTCTTCCCCAAAAGACCTTTTTTACTTGAGTAACGTAATTTTCATCATTTGTCATGGAATGGATTACTCAAATATTCTTAATTTTTAGTGTCGTCAAAAAAACACGAGTGTTATCTATTATTCAGTGCAATTCAACTTCAAATCTATAAAATAGCACCTCACCAACCATGTTGATATACCGACTGAGTTTGAAGGAAACAATTTAAAGAAAACGATTTGAAGAAGTATTACCATCCAGTTTGTAGTCTATTTAACAGGAGCCCTGCCCAATCTTTTTCTTTAAATTTAAAAATTGCCTGTTTTTGTCAGAATAATGACCTTTTTTGATAGAAAACTTACTCTTTCTTCAGGACAAGTTACAATTTTTTTCTGAAAAAAAACCCGTTTTGGAAAATGATCTTTAAACAAAAAAATAAGCAAGACCGATGTACAGAGAAGGAAAAAAACAACTTCATACTGTCTGTAAAATAATGACAAATCAAGATCTGGCAGCTTTGAACATCTCTTAAAATCTTTTAATGCGTCATGAAATGTGTTTCTTCAAAATTTCTGTTTCCCATAAATTCTATCTTTAATATTTGTCTAGAAAATCAAGCTGTTTATAGCTCTTATGCAGGTATTTTTCTGCCACTTTTCCTAAAAAAGCATATGATATCTATTCCGTTAAAAAATGCACTTAGAAACCGTTGTGTAATAAGACTTTTTCAATACGCATAAAAATTAATTCTCTATTTTATATACACTCTATTTTTTATAAGAACAATTTTATAAGAACACGAGCCTCAAAACTGGTCAAAAGTTAAGAACAAATAAAGAACAAGCTGAGGCCGAGATTCTGCAAAATGCAATATTGAACAACGTTTTTTCTCAAAATCAAGGATTTTTAGCGATGTGTGGGTGCATTTTCGGTGAATATTCAAATTTGTCAGCAAATTAAGGCTGTCTCACTCACTTTGTTGGCAAATGTGGCCTGAACACCTCCTTAGGCCAGCCTCAGATTTTCGAAAAAATTAAGAACAGTCAGCCTGAACTTAAATTTACTGGTTCTTATAAAAAACACTGTAATACAGAAGAAAGGTAACACAGTATTAATTGTAACAAAAAGACACTTGAAACAAAAAGACGCAACTTTTTCAATTAGAGCAGTTTCTATGCATTACTTTGGCTCTTCCTGCCACCTAACTTCATGCAAAACTTGCTGTATCTTTATTTTGGCAAGGCTCTTCTGATACTTACTTAATTTTTTGGCTCTTTTCCTATGCTTTGACCGAACAAATTGTCTTGGTCTGCTTCTCCTTTTTTACTGGCAGTGTTTATAAAATCGCTTGTACTGCCTTTTTTGGAAACGACTGAGTCATTCAGTGCAGCAGGAACAGGAGAATTTGGCTTTGATGATTGCGTCTGTTCCAAAATAAGGAACGTATCGGACGAAAGAGTGCTCAGCTGCTGCTCCGTCTCATCGACCTCCAAAGCATTAGAATAACAGCTTTCTGGAGAGGCTTGTACAGTATCATCGCTGACCATCTGTAGATTTCCCCGCGTCTGTCTGTGCTTCAGAAAGGGAGCCAAAAATTCAAGCAGTCTAAAAAACGGCCACGAAGGCTCCAATGGTACACCTCCAGCACTTCCAGACTCTCAGGTTTTTGAAAACCTTTTTTAAGGGCATTTTTATCTACATGAAAGAGCAAATAGACTCGAGTTAAATATTGTAGCATAAAAACTTTTCATAGGCTGGGTTGTTCTTGATTTGTTCATCAAGAAATCTACACATGAACAATATACCACTGATGAAAACATTTGGTGGCTTGTGTTCTTATAAAGTACTCTTATCAAAAGAGTTTAAACTTCGATCTTATCCGACGTTTTTCATTCAAAATATCACGCTTGTCATGTAAAGTCATGCTTACAATTCAGGACTATTTTTGTGTCCCCCTTAAGATACGAAAAATTCAATGAAAGAATCAGGCATTGTTTGAAAGGTGCCAAGTTATCCTACATTAAAAAAATTAGCTGTTCCCATTCTGCTTTAATTGTAGAATTGACATTCCTTCTTTGATAAATCGAGAACATGCATGATATTTCATAACAGGAATGCAAAAGATTTAGGACACATACCTTCAATGAGTTCTTTTTCGTTTTGGTACGTCTTCTCAAGTACTTCATTGCAAACATTTCGCCAAGCGTTCTCCCTAATTGACTCGTCTTTATACTCCTTTTTCGTTGTATCGTACAAACAAGGGTATCTTCTCACTGCTTCGATTAAACGATTAAAGCTGGATAAATCCAACTTTGCCATGAAACGCCGCATTATGAAGCATTGCAAAAAAAAACGTGATGCGCACGCAATGCCTCTAAAAACGCTAACCTTATATGGGCAGTGGCAAAAAAACGCCTCTAGTGTGAATTCAGCTCAACTGGGCTAAAGATCAACAGGTAGACGTTTACACACTGTTGTCTTTAAACATGAGTTCCGACTCTGAGACCGACCAAGCCGTTCTGAAAACACGAGTTAAAGTAACTTTGAGGAAGAAGATGAAGAACCTGAATTTGTTGTAAGGGAAGGAAGGGCACATAGCAACGATGATGATATCGATAGGCCTTATACCGGAGAACCTATGGTGGACGCGAACTGGGTGCCACAGTACTATAATGGGAGAGAAGAGGAGAGACAGAGAAACGAAATTCTTTTGATGCGACTTAGCTGTTATTTAACAATTCAGTCATGGTGAGTAGCATATTATAATCTGTAAATCTTTGGCTAATTAGGCCTCACTTGCCAACGTTGCAACCGTGAGGTTTATTATTGTAGTTAGGTGACGCATTTATAATTATATCTTTTAGTTATTAATACACAAATAAATTTGATATTAAATAGACTATATCATCAATTCCAACTGTTTAAGGGCACAGAGGGCAAAGTTCGTTATTAGTGGCTTCAAATTTTTCTACCCTCGAGGATTGTTTTTACATGGCATTAACACGAACCATATACAATTTCGCTTGAATTTTTTTAATTGAAAATAACTAAAAGTATGTTTATTCCTTTATGTTAAGGGTGTTGATGTTAAGACCTTCTTGCAATGTTTCACACGAAATAGCCTGCTATTCTCTATTTTTATCTATCTGTTTTTTTATTTTGTTTTTCATCTTATACCAAATTGATACCTTTTTGAACACTAGGTGTACATGTGGCCACTGCCATATAGAAAAGCTTTCAACTGCAAAGGAGTGCCAGTGCTGCAGAGAGCTAGAAGCTGTTGCCACGTGTTTTAGTGATGAAAGGGTGCTTGATGATGTTGATGAAGTCCCTCGATGCATCATTCAACATCCAGGATTTTCAGAACTTTGTCTGGCAAAATGGTCATTAAGACACTTGGCAGACAAATATAGAACAAAAGAAAATGTCAAATACAGGAAAACTGGTACAGAGAATGGGTGGGTTTATTGATCACTTTATCTTGGACAAATCTTATATTGTTCAATTTGCTATTAGATTAAGATTTAAAATTTACCAAAACACTTGCTGCTAATTTAGAAAAAAACTATAAAATCATATGCAGTGTCCTGTTTTTGCATAAATGCTATTGTTGTTTAGATACCGGTGCTTAGATACAAATCACCAAAAATGTTTGCCCTTTAGAACTAGACAAGTGACATTATCTGGAATTTTCTGTTCTTTCTGTAGGTTCTTCAGAGCAGTTGCCTACAGGGTTGCCAATTTGGCAATTTAGTTGCCAAAATTGCCAATTTTGGCACTTTTTCATGTTGTTTGGCAACTAAAAATTTAGATTTGGCAACTGTCTAAAGTTTGGCAATTTTTTGGCACTTTTCGAACATTTTCTCTTCACGAGTTTGTGACATTTTCTTAGTATCTTTTCGTGACATTCTCCCTTCAAATTCGATAATATTCCGTTATTGACACCCTGTGCCTCCCCCTGACACTTTTCGAAGTTTCATTCACTTGACTTGGGTGACCGGAACAAAGTACTTACATCTTGGCGTGACCCTGCGATGTCGGCAACTTTGCTAATGTTAAGGTGTGGTGTCGGTGATAGGAAACAATGTGTAAATATGTTTGCATACTGTTCACATGTCGAATGTCGTCATTTCTGTTGATGATTTCGATTGGATGACATCGAAGGTACGTATTTTCCGATTCCCAATGCTGATTGGACAATATATTTGTATTTCCTTTTCAAAATATATAATAATGTGAGATTTTACAATAGAAATTAAAACATCTATTCACTGGTGTGCAATTTGTTATCATTCTGTATCTACTAATACTAATATGCGGATATGCAAATTTCCTCTATTCTCCTCAAACAACAAAAGCCAAACACAATGCTCCAGCGGATCCCTGGGTCAAAATCGCATAGCGGTTCAAACGACACCGCCCGATCTTGGAGACGCTTACCAGCCAAAACCGCTCGGCTGATTTTCCAAATTCTTTTTTCCACTTCGTCCTCAAACTTTTGCTCGTGGGGTTTCTTTCTTTCGTTTTTCCTCCCTTTTTTATAGATATTTGTACGTTTTCTCCCGGGTTCGTTCCAAAATCGCTCCAATCCTCTCGATCTCGATTAGTGCTCTCCGAGGTCTTTGTCCCGCCTTTCTAAAGGTCCTTTCTCTCTCATTTCTCTTGCTCTCTACAAAAGATTTCAAAACTTCTTCCTCCAGCAACCCTTCAATTTGAACGGAGGCTTTTCAAATCCGTTTCGTTTCTAACACAACGGTGATTTGATTGATTTGGAATTGGATGATAAATCTACGTGCACTGCTGGTTGGCATTCCTTTTCGAACTCGAAGCGGTTGTCGACGGTCGTGTTCTGTGCTACAGTACTACAGTGCTACAGCTACAGGTGAGTCTCGCTAGCTTTTTGTTATAAACATTCTTGCTAGCTATTTTTCTTTCCTTTTTATCGATCGATCGATCGATCGATAGATTGAAACCCCGTTTGTTATTATTTCGTTTGCAAGAGCCATATAATTCGTGGTTTTGACAATCTACCTTTTCTTTGTTGTAGTAGCTACGTACGGTACGCAAGCTGCTGCCTGCTTTTTGGGTTTTGCGATGGCTGCTGGCTGTTCCCCTTCTTCACTGGCATCAGAATCGATGGCATGCGGATACAAGTAAGCGTTGTTGTTCTTACATGTTTTCGAAATTTATTATTTGACATGATTTTCTATTTATTTGGATGAAATTGCACTAAAAAGCGGCTGCTAGACCCCCGCCGCAAACAAAAAATTTTTACCTCTTCGCGTGGTTTTGTGCTAAAAGGAAACTGGATCTGCTTTATTGTAATCAAAGTATGAAGAATTGTGGTATTTATACTTGATGCAAGAGGATTGATTTTCATAGGAAACCCGTTGTAATGTGAATTATGTAATCCCGCCAGCCCCCAACCTTTTATGCCTATCGAGATTCCTTTGCAGCAACTTTTCCTAACCACCTTCTTTTTTTGTAGATAAACAATCGGATTCTTTGACTTTTTGGTACAACAAGTGAGTATTTTTCGATTAAAATTTCACTTTTTGTGCGATTTTCCCGCTGAGCCTGAGATGGGATTTGCCTGCCTCTCGAGTGAAAATTATTTCTAGCTTTTTGAGAGCATTTTTTCGGAATTATCAATAAATCATTCTAGAAACCATTTCAAATGACTTTTTGCTTATTTGGGTGAAATTACACTAAAAACCGGTTGCCAAAGGGGTCCCTAGACCTGCCACGAACGTGTTTCTCTTAATGTTTTACCTCTTCGCAGTTTTGTCCTTCAAGGAAAATGGATTTGCTGTATTGCTCGCTTAACAAGAACAAATTCAAATGATTTTATGCATAATTTGATGAAATTACACTAAAAACTGGTCGCTTACTGCTAGCCCCCGCCGCAAACGGCGAATTTCCACCTCTTTTCGTGGTTTTGTACTGAAAGAAAGCTGGATTGCTACGGTAGATTGTGCCTGCATCATTTTGGGAATTGAAAATTTATCATTCTAGAAACCATTTCAAATGACTTTATGCTTATTTGGGTGAAATTACACTAAAAACCGGTTGCTGAAAGGAGTCGCTAGACCCGCCACGAACGTTTTTCTCTGAATTTTTTACCTCTTGCGTAGTTTTGTGCTTAAAAGAATATGGATTGGCTGTATATCGATTTCTTTAAAACGTGCTTTCATTAACCATGGAATAACATTTTCATTATTTTGTTTGTTCTTCATCTAGATCAAAGATCGTTTCAAGCAATAGTTATGTCGCAGACGTGATTCTCGGACCTTCAAAACGAAATTCATGGCATTGATGCTGTCGTTAAATCAAACAAAGAAACAAGAAAAAACCATGACTATGGAGAAGAGGACTTAAGTTATATAGATAGCTGTTGTCTGTAAATTGTATTTTGTTAATTTGTTGTTGGAGTAAGATTTCTTTCTGATGCTCTAAATTTTGGCTGTTTTCTATCGCTCAATTTCTTGCGTTCTTTGTTGCTGCATTGTTTTAAAGACTCATCATCACGAATAGTTCATTTTTTTGATATTTTCACAACGAGCATCATGGACCAACGACGGCTAACAGAAATTTATTGTTAGATTAAACACGAGAGCTCTAAGTAAGGCCCTAGAAAATATAAAGAAGATTCCCATAAGTCAACGAGGGCTAAAAGTGTATGGTTAAAGAACTCACAATTTTTTTCTTAATAAGTAAGCCCCCTGTTTTTCCTCTTTCTGCAACTCTCCCTCGCCGCCTTAAGTGTTTGCGATTTTTCCACTGACAAATTTTTGTGAAGAAGGCCTTTTACAGGATATACACTGTCCTCGAAGTTAAACTAAATGAATTTACGAAAAAGCATGTTGGCTATAGATTTCCTTTAGTGTGCTTTTTGTTTGTTATAAAGTAGTTTCACATTCCTGGGTTTATTTGACAAGATATAAACATTGCACAAAAGTAAGATCTAATAATGTTTTTCTAAGAGTTGTTGTAAAAGCATGTTGAAGTTTGTGAAAAATCAGACAAAAAAAATTATGCATCAATCTTGTACAAAGAATGCATCTCAATAAAGGGGACTAAATCTGCAAATTACCAGCCTAAAGAAAAATTAAAGATAGTTAATCAGTTGATATTGCGAGATATCAAATTAATTACTAGGTACACTGTCTTCCAGAGACAATGAGGAGAAAATCCACCTTGCTATTTTACTAAGAAGTCCCATCTTGAGTTTCTCTGGACTTGCAAGCACCTTTGTTGAAGCTAGCAACAATAAATTTAAAAAAATATAACTTGGCAGGCTGACCTGCCAAAAAGTTTGAATCTTGGCACGGTGAACTAAAAGCTGGGATTTTGAAACCATCTTCTTGTGGCAACTCCATCTCGGGTTTTTTCTTGCAAACACATTTGAAGAAGGGTAGCGATGCGCACCATAATTTATACTTGCCGCTTTAAATTGGGGTGAACTTTTTATATTTGCTTGATGTGTTAAATGCCAGCAATTTTAAACTGTCTTTCATGTCAAGAAAGGGGGGTACAGCCCGCCATGTTGTTTTTATTCTTATCATGGATCCTGAGTTTCTTTCGGCTTCCAAACATTGTAACCGAAGGTAGTAGTAATACACAATATGAATTATACCTGACTCCATTAACTGGGGGTAAACTTTTAACTTTGTTTTTTGAAATTTTGAACAGCCCTCTCTCACGGCAAGTGCTATCAGGAAAGAGAAACATATTTCATGAATTTGATATTTAAGGAAAACCCCCTCTCGAAAGTGCCCGCAAATTTCGCTCTTTGATTAAAGAAAATTTGATGCAAGGATGCAACATCTAAAGCTAATTCATAAAACATGTCATTTTCGTTTTCTCTACTTGTTCAAGATGACGGTTTCAGATATGCTGTTTGTATTACCGACTTTGTACAGCTAAAACGTTTTAAATCTGAGTTTGATTAAAAATAAGCAGTGGCAACAAAACCTATATTAGCCATTTTGTTAATGCATATTATAGTCAGTGTAACTGTGTGTGAATGACACGTTCTTTATATAGATTAACTTTACTTTTTTCATGAAGCACAGACATGCTTTATCTTGCATGATTGCGATGAGAGCTATGATATTGCTAATGGTAATAATAATGATAATGAATTTCTCAAGTATCAAGAGTCAACAAGTAATTAAGCCAGGGTTTAATTTTCTAGAAGGATTTACTGAATTACAATCAAGGTAATAGAACATTCCCGTCCCACACGAAAATAGCTCATATCTTAATAGGATTCTTGCTGCAAGTAAATACTTTTTCCTCTGTCAATACTAAATGCTACTCACAGAAGGCGTGACTATTAATTGGATTAATCATGTTTGGCTGACGCCACATTGAAAGTACGCTTGCGTGCTTGCTGTATGATATTACATTTGGTGCAGATCCCTTATGAAATTGTAAGCGTGTAGGAGGGCATTATTTATAGGAACTTTTTTGATTTTTAGAAAGAACCAATTTTGATTTGATTTGTCAAGTCAGGAGAGTAAACAGGTTAATAATGTGGGGCAATCTTAACATGAAAGGCACAATATCCAACAATTACAAGTATTTACTAAAAATACAAAGGCTGATCAATCTAATTTGAAGAATAGATGGTTTTGGCATCTCCATTGCTTTTTAAAAGGAAATGCTCACAACTTTACTACAATCATATGACTACCATAAGTATTTTCCCATGAACTGAAAACAAACAAAAATCACTCCAACAAGAAATTTTTTTTATATTCTTTTCAACCCTTCTTTGTATATGGGTGCCTATTGTCCTCTACCTCTATTTAAGAAACACTCTTCCCTTCCCTAAACCAATGAACTAAAAACGAAATAAAAATGAGCAACGAAGAAAAAACAGTCGTCGTGCATTTCAGAGGAGAGGTGAAAGTAAGTACTCTTTTTATCTCGAATACTATCTTCAGGAATTCGAACCTATTCGCTTTGCAAAGAACAACACCTCTATTTTTTTTTCTTATACGACTCATTGCTACTTCTATCTATGACACTAGGCAAAAGGATTCTCTAAACGTTACCAAAATTGAATTCTTGTAACCCTTTCCATGTTCACAATTTTTTTTAATAATTTTTTCAACAGAATCTACCCTACAATGATGGCAGCATACGACGCCTGAAAATTGAAGCTGCCAGGGCAAAAAAACAAAATTCGGTTTCCTTGATCGTCATCGGCGTCCCGTAAGAGAATTAAGGTACCTTCCCTCGGATCTTTTCGTCTTATTACATTTATTCTTTAGCTGTTTCCTTGACTTTATTTTCTCTATTTTTAACAAATGTTCAATTAAAAGTTACATCATTGATATTTCAAGACAGGTTTCCTTAAACAAATTTTTTTTTCGCAGGAGCGGGGATGAGGTATTCCTGCATCTCTACAGGAAACCAAGAAACAAAAGGGGCGGTAAAGTTAGAGAAACAGTAACTTTCAATTTTTCATTTTCATAACTACCTTTTAATTTCAATCTTCCTGTTCAGTTTCCTAATCTTAACGCTTTTTAAATTAAAGGTATAATTTTAATTAGTAGATTGGCTGATTAGTTAATTTTGTCAATTAATCATCGTTTCCCAATAATTCTCCCTGTATGTAATTGAAAACCCCAAATAAAGGCAAGTGTCCTTCCATAATCACATAGTCTAAATATGGGCAAGCGTCTTTCAATGATCACATGACCATTTCGCCTCATAAAACTTGGCTGTTGAATGACAACCATTTGCACTTCGACTTCAATGCATTCAAAATTATAAGTACCTTTAATTCAATGATTTGCAACTCCATCTTATATTCAAATTTCGTATCCAAAGTCATCAAAATTATGTCATATATAGTAACCTGAGGCAGCGAATGTTGCTATGTCCAATATTTTACAAATGTTATGCAAAATTAAAACATCCCTTTCATCAAGATTTTACCGTTGATATTGCATATGATCGTTTTTAAGGTTTTAGTTTCTTTATTGATGCAACTTCATAATTTTCTTGCGTTTCCTCTATGTATTTATCAATGGCGTAACGAAAGACTGCGTAGGTGCGAAACCACCCCTCCCCTACTAAGAATCATTGACTCAACAGTGAAGTTCAGCAAAAGCATTTATAAGAATGCCTTACTTTCATCTTAATACAGTGCAAATCACCTTTGACATAAAACCATTCAGTTTCGCACCCCCTAGAGAAACTCCAGCCTATGCCATTGGAAATCTTCTATATAATTGTAGATACAACGTATTTCCATTAAAAATGCTATCTGTAGTTAATTCTTTAATTCCAGTTTTGACCTTGTGCTATTAAGTGATAATTTTAAATGACCACGACTTCTACTCATTGATTCTATCTTTAATCGTTGCATTCGTTGTATTCGTAGAAGTTTATGAAACGAACCAATTCAACAAATTTAACTGTATCACAGTAGCCTATAACATTTATAACGCATTTCAGGGGCAAATATTTACCTGTTTCATCGGTTCTCTCCACCCATCATGTTGTATTAAAAAAAAACCCTTTTTCCAAAACTGGTTATAAAATCTGTGAAAATTATTAACTGCAATATATACCATCCAATGCCATCGAAGTAATCACTATGCACTATATTTCTCTTGGTTTCATACAGTTTGACCTTTCTTTTACCCAAAATTTCTCCCTTCATATAGCATACGAAATGGCTCAATGTAATATTGAAACTAAATTGAAGGAGCTGGCATCTTTGCTTGATGTTTCGCAAAACGTCTCTTTCTGAAAGCGAAAAGGGGGACGACCAACAAAGGGCTATAAGAATATGCAGAGCCAAATTGCAAAGTGCTTGCAGCCGCCTTGAGGTCATTAGAAAAAAACTTCGATGATTTGCTTTACGAACAAAATATTTCAAAAGACATGGACGATTCAGACTTTTTATTGCAAGTTAAAGAAATTAATTAGTTGTAGATCCGCATTTCACGTTTAGATTATGTAGAAATATACACCCCTATTTTGTTTCATCGTTTTCTGTCTCTGTTCTCAACATCTAGATACCTGTCGGAGATCAATACCACTTATTTAAACCGAATCAATCCATACAAAATTCCTACAAAATCCATACAATTTTTCACACAGTTTTGACAGGAACAGTTCTAAATCCAGTACAGGTTTTATCATATTTCAATTTATTTTCGAAAACCCTTTATTTGTACATTCGTTACCGTAAACCTTTAAGCAAATAAGGGCAAAGTGAGAAGACCTGTATCAGTTAACGATATCTATTCAAACAACGATCTATTTGCCAAAAAGGATAGGACAGGAAAGCAGGAACGAGGCTTATTTTACCATGCCAAATGTCCTCCTTGCCTGATAGTAATTACTGTAATATGTACAGTGCATAGGAAGAACACAACAGAACTACTGTATATGGTAGTACCATTGTTTTGGAACGATACAAACAAAATAAATTCTTCATTGGAAACAAAGCCTTTTTATAATTTTTTGGTGCATGAGCACCCAAGAACAATAAATATTTCTGGGTTACGGATGTGTAATTTATTGATTAAGAGGCTAAAACTTAGACAAAATGTTGAAAATTGCTGCCTTTTCTTTGCACCTTTAAAAAAAGATGAAATTTTTGGATTTTTTTCACAAATTTGATCTGACAACACACGTTCGTTTTTATCATGTATGAAGAACTTCTGAGTATATCATTTAGGGAGGCAGCGGAAAAGGTATCCATAATGGCGGTTTAGAACAAATTGTCTGCATTCGGCTTACAGTTGAAACGAAACAACAAGTTACAGGAGACGCTTTCTTCCATTTAGGAATATAAGGAATAAGTCCAAATATTCAATTTTCTATTATTGACCCTACTTTAAAGCAGGGAAGTATGTGATTTTCTACCTTATTTTTTGTTTCTTTTCGTTAAATCACAAATTTTACATTATTTACGTTGCTTCTAAGGTACAATAAACTTACGAAAATTCTTGCGGAAAAAAATTTAAATATAGCTTTCAATCCTATATGCATTTTTCCTGTTTTCCGGCTTTTGATGTCTTGAAATTTTCGATTACGGGTAAGCGAATCTATGTGTGGCACTTAAACTTTTTTTTGTTACATTGGCCTACCTCACAGTCATTGACCATCTGCAAAAAGGTCATTTGCTAACTTTTAGGTGAGGCCACTAACTTGATTATTAGACAAACAGGGCCCTGGGTAACCTACAATATATATTCATTAATCGCAATATGAAAATTTACAAACAATACCCTTAAAGTTTTTTATTAATTTTAGGCAAGTCTGTGCAACATTGCTTTCCAATTGATTGTTTTCTTTCTTTGAG
>NW_027019575.1:25366-56117 GCF_013076305.1 Rhopilema esculentum
GCATTGTACCAGACAGTTTTGAAAATATGTGCTCTATTTCAGCAACTCTGGCTTCCGGCAGTATATGGGGCTCTTTATTGCATAATTTTTTCGATATTCTCCCAGAAGAGAAGAAACAATTCCTTCCAAACATTTAGTAATGGTGACAATTGAATTGTCGCCAGAGTATTAAATATAATTGGAGCAATTTTTTGGATTAAGGTCATTGCATTGATGTTGCTTCCAATTGCCATCAGTTGTTGCATTGATGTTGCTTCCAATTGCCATCAGTTGATAAACACAATGCATGCATATGGAAATTGAAATCGTCGTTTGAGAGGAAGTAGGAGCAGACTGCCGGCGATTAATGTCATCAGGATATTGCTCATCACACCTCTCCAGAAAAATATAATATTTCTTCAATCTTAAAATTAACAATATTTCTAAGAATATAATAAAAAATGAGGGTCGAAATATTTGTTCAGAGAATCCTCTATCCAATAACTTCTCAAATGAAAAGAGAAATTGGGATTTTCATCAAACCTTGATTGCAACAGAGAAATCTTTCACTTTCCAGAGGATATTCTGGAATGACTGGCAAGCTTCCCAAATCCAATCCATTTCTTATTCAATATGCTGGGACATTTAGCTCTCATACAATACCAACATTTATATATTGGGATGGGAGAAATAGATGTGTCCCTATTTTTCTTGGAAACCACTAATAGCATGCAAAACCTTTTATTCAGTGTCAAAGTTGTGACAATTGTAGATACAAAAACGATGAATAGTGATAAATATTGAAAGACAATCAAAGCCTTTACATTGCATGTTAATCATTTTGTTTTTCTTTAATACCGTAGTTAGGAAAATCTTATTGTCATTCTAACAAGGTTTACCCAATTGAAATATTTATATTTAGGCAATATATATTTTTACCTTCACTGTTTTAAAAATGAAATATGAAAAACTGGTTCTGTGGTTGAAAGGTAAGAACATTTAACTCAATCTAAGAACACTTAATAGCATGGACTGTGACAGGCTGCAATAACATACAGGGTTTCCTGTCAGATTTTTAGGAGCATGAGAAAGGCAGCTCTTATAGTGGCCTATAAAATGTGGAAAACTTTTGATGTTTTTGAGACAGTTGACATTTCTCTTTAGAAAAAAATAGAGGGAGTGGAGCATTTTAACGAGAAAGTAAAACAGAATAGGAGTATGGCAAATATTATTTCTGAAGTTGAGCTTATCTTAGCAAACAAGAATGAGCATTCAGGAGAAAGGACAAATCTAGTGCCAGTTTGAGCAAGGGAAACTACAGAGAGCTTTTGGAGCTTGAGTTAAGTTTTATCCTGTTTATGATTGACAGGAAGATTCAGAAAATGTAAGTGCAGAAGGTGGGCCTTGTACTGGTGTTTTAGCAGATGACCAGAATGATCTAGTTAAATCAAGGTAAAATAAGAAAACTAAGATAGTGTTACTGAACCAACGTGATTTACTCATTCTTTGTTAGACCCTTGCTTAATCCTTATTAGATCTATTAGATCATATCCTTATACTTCTTAAATTTCCAAGTCTTTTCTCCTCTTCTTTGCAGTGGGTGTCATAGCCTTCTCTGCTCTTTTTATCCTATTAGCATCCATTGCGATTCCTCATCTTTCTAAAAATTTGCCAGGTTCAAGTCCCATGATTTGAAATATGATGTGTTTATACGATGCTCCCATCAAAAACTGCGATAATGCCAATGCAACTCCAGTTTCTATAGTCTTTTTCCCACACAAAGTCTTTTTCCGCGATAGGCCGCCATCTTCAACTCTCACGAGGATAATGTTGTTGTTGCCTTTGACATCATCACGTTCAGAAGATCGCAGTGAGTCACTGAATGAACGCTGCTTACGCAGTCAATAGTATTTTTATCATTCAACCCCATTGTATTTATTGCTCAACCCACATAATATTCACAGATTTATGTAAAAGTATAGAGAACAGACATATTTTTCAACTGCAAGATTTCGTTTTTACCGCAAAATGGCTGAAAAATTCATTGACGAAGTCTTGTCATCAGAAGAGAGCACAGATGGAAACTGTGAATCGGAGGATAATGCGGTTCCTGAAATAAATCGTTTAAAGCCTTTTGATATGGAACCTAGGCGGAAACTTGAAGACTGGGAACTGAACGATTTGGATGGAGAATCAGATGATTCTACTGAGAGTGAATCTGATAGAGAGAGAATCGGAAATGCCAACTGGTGCGTTTGTGGGGGTAAATGTAAGGCAATGGAAACATACGCCGAAAGTCTTTGCTGCCAAGAAACTAACGATATTCCAGAAAATTACTTCCAAGGTAAACGTTTTTGCTTTTAATTGAAAAAACGCCGTATAACATTGTAAACTATACACATTTGTAGTAAAATTTTTGAGTTCGCAGTAAAAATACACAAAAATAGTAACTTATTATATATAAGTGCAACAAAGTATTTTCTTAAGAATACTAGCAAGATCTAAAGAATTAAAGAAAATAATAAACTTATTTCGATGCTCGCAGAGGATCTGGGAATCAGGGCCTTCACACAAAGCGGGCGGGGTGAGCATTGCCCCCCCTAATTTTTTTGCAAGACAATAGAGCTTTTTCAAAATCTCTTTAATGGGTGCTAAATGTTCCTTTGAGCCCCTCACTATCCATCCTGTGTCGGAGCCCATAATAATAGAGAAAAATGAAAATTACTTAGTCAGTCACTATTACAATTGCTTATTACACTGTGTTCATTTTCTTAAGGCCAAAGTTGCATATCTTTGTCTGCGGATTTCAAGATTGTTTGTTTGACCAGAGCTGTACTCGAAAATGCCCTGTCTGCTATGAACAACTTGAGAGGAGACAAGCTTGTTATAAATAACAGGTAAGTAAAAATGCAGCCTTTTGGGACAATATTTATTGTAAAGGGAATGATATACCTCGATTTGCCCCGTGTGACTAAATTCGGTTAAATACCTTAAATCTCTTAACAAGAATTTGTCCTTAATGACCGATTCGAGAGCGACATAAGCAGGCGAACCTTCTATTAACCAAATTTTTTCCAATCTGTCTCTTTTGGATAGCTTTGCATGTGCACACCGTTTATAAATGGTTGCATCTTCCCATCTGTATATGTTCCTTATATGGTATAAGATACTTAACCATTTTTCGCGAAGAATATAAGGATCTTTGTTGCATGTCGCACAAGACCACCAAAAGTGATTTATAATTGATTTCATCCAACCATTCAAATCTGAAGCGCCTTTCTTTTTTGCTAGCAAAACTAATTTCTTTTTAATATTTTTACTTACGTGCCAAATATCAAACTGATGATTAATGTTACTCTTTTCGTTTTTCATGTATGCCTTGATTTGCTGATGACGATCAGTCATGCCACACTCATCCCTTGATTCTCTAGAGATTGAAGGCAATATTTCAAACCCTGCTTTTCCATTGCGTTAGAACTCGAGACAGTTCCTACATGGACACCGGAAAAGTCTAAAATTTTCATGGTGTTTGTGTCCATCACAGTATATGTACCATACTTTGCAGAACAACCTGGCGAATCACATCTACCGTCCCCTGCTAAGGCTACAGGACCATCCACTAAGGAAATAAGCTGTTTTCTAGCGTTTTCGTAAAAGTCATTGACAGTTGGGAAAAGTATTTGTTTTTGTATAGCGTGATAGCTTGTGCGACCTAAAAACGATATGTTGCATAGTGACATCATCTCTTGGATTCTTGTGAAAGTACTGCCGGTATAAAGTATGGAAGCTGACAATTCAAGATTCCCCAGAGACATCCCACGTATTCTCGGAGTGGAGTACCATGATGTTTTGTGGCTATTGCTGCAAATTCGTTCAACTTTTACCATGACCCCACTGCGTATAATTTTCCGTAAAGTCGTAGTCGTAAAGCAAGTTGAGCAAATTTGCAGCAATGGAAGCAAGCATGACCAAAACACAACAAATTTTGTGTGGTGGCTTGGTTGCTCGTTGCCTAGCCCCTCGTCATCAGTTTCGTCACTAGCCTCTGTAGATGATGCATTTTCGTCGCTGTGGAAAGAAAAATCGGCATCTTTGAAGGAATTGGTCTCACCCTCTGACTCACTGCAGGATGGGACATAAGCGGTAGAATCATCAAATCCTGCCATTTCTTCTGTGTTTACTGCCACATCTCTCATTTCGGGGCCAGTTGAACTTTGACGGTCACAACACTGGGTTCCCACGCTTACCATTGTGGTGAAGGTACCAACTTTCTTGTGTACCATATTTACTGTACAACCGATGCTTTTTTCCAGAAATTTTTCAGACTCCGTTTGAATGGAGACGCTTTTGGCAATCGTTTCATCAAGGTCATTGGGGGACGTTGAAGCACATCCAGAAGCTGAAAAATTACATGAAAACTATTGTCAAGTATGTAGACCCGGGATGCCGTCCTAAGAACTAAAGAAGAAGGGCTGTGCAATAGGAAACTTCAAGAGACCACACCCTTAAAGCACTCAATATACTTGCATTTCTGTTAAAGACTCTCCGTTATGTATATTCAAAACATTCAAACTATTAAGCGACACTGTAAAACAAACATGAACTGATTTGTTGAGAGGGACCTGAGACCCCAAAATTTTTCTGAATTTAATTCTATTAATTAAAAGGGGGCTGAGCCCCCGAGCCCCCCGAGCCCCCCGAGATAGCCCAACTATATCGTGACGGTATATAGAAACAGTCTGTTATTCAACCCCCCACAACACTGGATGTTTTATGAAAGTCTTAATACGAATAAAACAATACAAACTCTGCGTTTTTCTTCCCTTGCAGCCCGCTCTATGGAATTTTTCCTCTTTTGTGTCGATTCCCTAAATACAAAGATTGTAGGGATTGCATCTGCCTTTAGTTTTTTTGCACCTGGCTTGTTTTCCATCAGTTCTTTCTGGAAAGTAATTTTTCATAAAACAAAATATTATTCAATTCGAATTTAAAGAAAAATTTGAATTTAAGCAATTCAAAATTCATCTTCTTCTCCTTTTATTAAGCGCAGCCCTATCACGTGCTTGTATTTCATTTATTTCACTGCATGAGATATTTCAGATTTTAATCCCTCATGCCCAAAATTGGATACACCTCTTGCAATTTGTGTTCGGCTTACCAAACAGACAAGGCGTTCACGACGCCCATGCAGCAGGCAGAGCAAAAAGGAAATTCATCATGACTCAATATCAATAGAAGAATTACTCATAATAGTCGTCATCGCTAACACGAAGTTGGCAGTGGTTATGGCAAAACATGTTATATGTGCTGTTTTTGTTTGTATTAGATATGTTTTCTGTCACTCCTGTAAATGCTTTACCCCTTTCATTTTGTAATACAATATTTTCAGCCCTAGAAAAAAATCTCGCGCATTCAAGTAAGCTTTTTGGAATAAAACTAACTGAGAAAATAGATTAGAATTAGTGGTTTTATTTTTGCTCGTTTGAGGCATTGATAAGCCGTTTTCATCTTATTTTTATCTAACAAATCGTTTATTTCATACTCAATGATACAGCTACTTTGAGGTACCCAAATTATTTTTGCAGAATTTCTGACGAAACTTCTGACGATTACTAAAACCCGTAGAAAATAGCATTAGCGTATTAATTAAAAATTTAGTTACCTTGAAATCTCTTTCATAGCAGTCTTCGGCAAAGTGTTCCGAGCAAATATAAAAACTCTTGTCTTTCGGTAATTCACCGGCACGACGTATGTTCTTTAGCCACATTTTTCTGAGTTGCTTGTTGCGACCTTCCCCTGGTATCTGATGAAACGTCAATTCTTTATTATGACTCGAGCGATTTGTGCACCCAAATGCACCACAGTTCGGCATTTTGAACGAAAAATCTTTAAATACTGTCCGATTTCGAGAAAAGTTGTTTCTCAATCCGAAACCTTCCGAATCAATTAACTTTCACCATAGCTTACACTTGAGTCACTCTCATCTTCTGAACGTGATGACGTCAAAGGCAACAACAACATTATCCTCGTGAGAGTTGAAGATGGCGGCCTATCGCGAGGCGATTTTGGGAGACAGTTTTCGTGGAATAACAGAGTAAAATGAGAGGTAAGAGCAAAAACAATTCACAACAAAGCCTTCTGTTATATTTACAGCAATATAGCCAAATTTCATTTTAGACCGAACTTCCCCTTTAATGCTTCATTATCAATATAAATACTTTCCAGATTATCCCCTTCCTTTTGGCTTGCCATTTCTTACCTATGAAAATACACTAGATATTTTGCTGTAGTGCTTTTAATCTCTCTTCTTGAGCAAAAGTGGTAACTTCGCAAAATACTTTTCGAAAAAAATTTTTTAACTCGAAACTGAGGCTGACATAAGCCTATCTTGATTGGTTAACATTAACAAAAGAGAACATGAGAACAATAGCTTGCCGAGGTTCTACTTAGATACTGGCATAGTTACCGGCAAGGTATGCGTTTCCATATGAAATTTCATGGTAGCGGCTGCCGGTGCCATGCCGTAAGGATCAGAAAAAGTTGAAATAATTCAACTTTTCAAGGTGGTTCCGGCACCTCAATTACCATGGCTGAGACTGCCGGCGGCACTTAGAAAAAACGTTTCCATATAAATTGAGGTGGCTGAGGCTGCCGTTGCCGATGGTACAGGCAATTTGAAAAGTGGTTTCCATATAAATTGAAATGGCTGAGGCATACCGTTACCGACGGTACAGGCAAGTGGTACCGGCACCTTACAGCACCTTACGGCTATATGGAAACCAGGCTTTACAGTGGCATTCCAGGAAGCCATTGCTAAAGCAGCATTGTAATGACGAATGTTTTCCAAAAAATGGCTTGATTGTGGTGTTTCTGCACTGAATAAGTCAATAATATTTGCTGAAGGTAGTGTAATTGGTGGTAGAGTGGCTTTACCTTGAAAGCAACACTTGGTGAATACATTATGTGCATTCTGCTCACTAATGAGAAGTTTTTCATGACCATGGTGACATGAATTTTCCATCATGCCAAGGTAATGTGGTTGTGGTAGGTTGAAAAACAGCTGTGGATGCTGATCAGCATTCAGTTGCTCAGCAGGTTGGTTAGGTTGAAACTGTTGTGGGGGCTGTTGGTCAAGATTATTTTCATCATTGCCCTGTTGATCTGGAAGCTCATTTTGTGCAATTTGAAGTTCCATTGCAGCTAATTCATTTACTGCATCAGCAACTTGTTGCTCCTCTGCATTTGGTGGTCTGTTGTTGTTACGACGGTTCTGATTATATTGTCTTTGCCTTTCTCTTGCTCTTCGCCGATCAAAGTTTTGCCGCCAGCGACGTGGCATACTTTAAAGCTGGGGATTACAAAATTACCCAATTCAACCAAAAGGGGAAAGAGTGTAAAAGGTGATGGCTGACATTGAGTATAAGAAAACATGTAATTTAATTTTAATATAAGAAACAATTATTGGAGTATGAGAATCCTGAAAAAATTTGAAACTGAAGATGAAGGGGTAAGGTTCCATTTATGACCTCAAAGAAAGAAAACAATCAATTGGAAAGCAATGTTGCACAGACTTGCCTAAAATTAATAAAAAACTTTAAGGGTATTGTTTGTAAATTTTCATATTGCGATTAATGAATATATATTGTAGGTTACCCAGGGCCCTGTTTGTCTAATAATCAAGTTAGTGGCCTCACCTAAAAGTTAGCAAATGACCTTTTTGCAGATGGTCAATGACTGTGAGGTAGGCCAATGTAACAAAAAAAAGTTTAAGTGCCACACATAGATTCGCTTACCCGTAATCGAAAATTTCAAGACATCAAAAGCCGGAAAACAGGAAAAATGCATATAGGATTGAAAGCTATATTTAAATTTTTTTCCGCAAGAATTTTCGTAAGTTTATTGTACCTTAGAAGCAACGTAAATAATGTAAAATTTGTGATTTAACGAAAAGAAACAAAAAATAAGGTAGAAAATCACATACTTCCCTGCTTTAAAGTAGGGTCAATAATAGAAAATTGAATATTTGGACTTATTCCTTATATTCCTAAATGGAAGAAAGCGTCTCCTGTAACTTGTTGTTTCGTTTCAACTGTAAGCCGAATGCAGACAATTTGTTCTAAACCGCCATTATGGATACCTTTTCCGCTGCCTCCCTAAATGATATACTCAGAAGTTCTTCATACATGATAAAAACGAACGTGTGTTGTCAGATCAAATTTGTGAAAAAAATCCAAAAATTTCATCTTTTTTTAAAGGTGCAAAGAAAAGGCAGCAATTTTCAACATTTTGTCTAAGTTTTAGCCTCTTAATCAATAAATTACACATCCGTAACCCAGAAATATTTATTGTTCTTGGGTGCTCATGCACCAAAAATTATAAAAAGGCTTTGTTTCCAATGAAGAATTTATTTTGTTTGTATCGTTCCAAAACAATGGTACTACCATATACAGTAGTTCTGTTGTGTTCTTCCTATGCACTGTACATATTACAGTAATTACTATCAGGCAAGGAGGACATTTGGCATGGTAAAATAAGCCTCGTTCCTGCTTTCCTGTCCTATCCTTTTTGGCAAATAGATCGTTGTTTGAATAGATATCGTTAACTGATACAGGTCTTCTCACTTTGCCCTTATTTGCTTAAAGGTTTACGGTAACGAATGTACAAATAAAGGGTTTTCGAAAATAAATTGAAATATGATAAAACCTGTACTGGATTTAGAACTGTTCCTGTCAAAACTGTGTGAAAAATTGTATGGATTTTGTAGGAATTTTGTATGGATTGATTCGGTTTAAATAAGTGGTATTGATCTCCGACAGGTATCTAGATGTTGAGAACAGAGACAGAAAACGATGAAACAAAATAGGGGTGTATATTTCTACATAATCTAAACGTGAAATGCGGATCTACAACTAATTAATTTCTTTAACTTGCAATAAAAAGTCTGAATCGTCCATGTCTTTTGAAATATTTTGTTCGTAAAGCAAATCATCGAAGTTTTTTTCTAATGACCTCAAGGCGGCTGCAAGCACTTTGCAATTTGGCTCTGCATATTCTTATAGCCCTTTGTTGGTCGTCCCCCTTTTCGCTTTCAGAAAGAGACGTTTTGCGAAACATCAAGCAAAGATGCCAGCTCCTTCAATTTAGTTTCAATATTACATTGAGCCATTTCGTATGCTATATGAAGGGAGAAATTTTGGGTAAAAGAAAGGTCAAACTGTATGAAACCAAGAGAAATATAGTGCATAGTGATTACTTCGATGGCATTGGATGGTATATATTGCAGTTAATAATTTTCACAGATTTTATAACCAGTTTTGGAAAAAGGGTTTTTTTTAATACAACATGATGGGTGGAGAGAACCGATGAAACAGGTAAATATTTGCCCCTGAAATGCGTTATAAATGTTATAGGCTACTGTGATACAGTTAAATTTGTTGAATTGGTTCGTTTCATAAACTTCTACGAATACAACGAATGCAACGATTAAAGATAGAATCAATGAGTAGAAGTCGTGGTCATTTAAAATTATCACTTAATAGCACAAGGTCAAAACTGGAATTAAAGAATTAACTACAGATAGCATTTTTAATGGAAACACGTTGTATCTACAATTATATAGAAGATTTCCAATGGCATAGGCTGGAGTTTCTCTAGGGGGTGCGAAACTGAATGGTTTTATGTCAAAGGTGATTTGCACTGTATTAAGATGAAAGTAAGGCATTCTTATAAATGCTTTTGCTGAACTTCACTGTTGAGTCAATGATTCTTAGTAGGGGAGGGGTGGTTTCGCACCTACGCAGTCTTTCGTTACGCCATTGATAAATACATAGAGGAAACGCAAGAAAATTATGAAGTTGCATCAATAAAGAAACTAAAACCTTAAAAACGATCATATGCAATATCAACGGTAAAATCTTGATGAAAGGGATGTTTTAATTTTGCATAACATTTGTAAAATATTGGACATAGCAACATTCGCTGCCTCAGGTTACTATATATGACATAATTTTGATGACTTTGGATACGAAATTTGAATATAAGATGGAGTTGCAAATCATTGAATTAAAGGTACTTATAATTTTGAATGCATTGAAGTCGAAGTGCAAATGGTTGTCATTCAACAGCCAAGTTTTATGAGGCGAAATGGTCATGTGATCATTGAAAGACGCTTGCCCATATTTAGACTATGTGATTATGGAAGGACACTTGCCTTTATTTGGGGTTTTCAATTACATACAGGGAGAATTATTGGGAAACGATGATTAATTGACAAAATTAACTAATCAGCCAATCTACTAATTAAAATTATACCTTTAATTTAAAAAGCGTTAAGATTAGGAAACTGAACAGGAAGATTGAAATTAAAAGGTAGTTATGAAAATGAAAAATTGAAAGTTACTGTTTCTCTAACTTTACCGCCCCTTTTGTTTCTTGGTTTCCTGTAGAGATGCAGGAATACCTCATCCCCGCTCCTGCGAAAAAAAAATTTGTTTAAGGAAACCTGTCTTGAAATATCAATGATGTAACTTTTAATTGAACATTTGTTAAAAATAGAGAAAATAAAGTCAAGGAAACAGCTAAAGAATAAATGTAATAAGACGAAAAGATCCGAGGGAAGGTACCTTAATTCTCTTACGGGACGCCGATGACGATCAAGGAAACCGAATTTTGTTTTTTTGCCCTGGCAGCTTCAATTTTCAGGCGTCGTATGCTGCCATCATTGTAGGGTAGATTCTGTTGAAAAAATTATTAAAAAAAATTGTGAACATGGAAAGGGTTACAAGAATTCAATTTTGGTAACGTTTAGAGAATCCTTTTGCCTAGTGTCATAGATAGAAGTAGCAATGAGTCGTATAAGAAAAAAAAATAGAGGTGTTGTTCTTTGCAAAGCGAATAGGTTCGAATTCCTGAAGATAGTATTCGAGATAAAAAGAGTACTTACTTTCACCTCTCCTCTGAAATGCACGACGACTGTTTTTTCTTCGTTGCTCATTTTTATTTCGTTTTTAGTTCATTGGTTTAGGGAAGGGAAGAGTGTTTCTTAAATAGAGGTAGAGGACAATAGGCACCCATATACAAAGAAGGGTTGAAAAGAATATAAAAAAAATTTCTTGTTGGAGTGATTTTTGTTTGTTTTCAGTTCATGGGAAAATACTTATGGTAGTCATATGATTGTAGTAAAGTTGTGAGCATTTCCTTTTAAAAAGCAATGGAGATGCCAAAACCATCTATTCTTCAAATTAGATTGATCAGCCTTTGTATTTTTAGTAAATACTTGTAATTGTTGGATATTGTGCCTTTCATGTTAAGATTGCCCCACATTATTAACCTGTTTACTCTCCTGACAAATCAAATCAAAATTGGTTCTTTTTAAAAATAAAAAAAGTTCCTATAAATAATGCCCTCCTACACGCTTACAATTTCATAAGGGATCTGCACCAAATGTAATATTATACAGCAAGCACGCAAGCGTACTTTCAATGTGGCGTCAGCCAAACATGATTAACCCAATTAATAGTCACGCCTCCTGTGAGTAGCATTTAGTATTGACAGAGGAAAAAGTATTTACTTGCAGCAAGAATCCTATTAAGATATGAGCTATTTTCGTGTGGGACGGGAATGTTCTATTACCTTGATTGTAATTCAGTAAATCCTTCTAGAAAATTAAACCCTGGCTTAATTACTTGTTGACTCTTGATACTTGAGAAATTCATTATCATTATTATTACCATTAGCAATATCATAGCTCTCATCGCAATCATGCAAGATAAAGCATGTCTGTGCTTCATGAAAAAAGTAAAGTTAATCTATATAAAGAACGTGTCATTCACACACAGTTACACTGACTATAATATGCATTAACAAAATGGCTAATATAGGTTTTGTTGCCACTGCTTATTTTTAATCAAACTCAGATTTAAAACGTTTTAGCTGTACAAAGTCGGTAATACAAACAGCATATCTGAAACCGTCATCTTGAACAAGTAGAGAAAACGAAAATGACATGTTTTATGAATTAGCTTTAGATGTTGCATCCTTGCATCAAATTTTTATAATCAAAGAGCGAAATTTGCGGGCACTTCAAATTTATTTCATTAATGATTTGAAAGCAAGACCCTTTCGAGAGGGGGTTTTCCTTAAATATCAAATTCACGAAATATGTTTCTCTTTCCTGATAGCACTTGCCGTGAGAGAGGGCTGTTGAAAATTTCAAAAAACAAAGTTAAAAGTTTACCCCCAGTTAATGGAGTCAGGTATAATTCATATTGTGTATTATTACTACCTTCGGTTACAATGTTTGGAAGCCGAAAGAAACTCAGGTTCCATGATAAGAATAAAAACAACATGACGGGCTGTACCCCCCTTTCTTGACATGAAAGACAGTTTAAAATTGCTGGCATTTAACACATCAAGCAAATATAAAAAGTTCACCCCAATTTAAAGCGGCAAGTATAAATTATGGTGCGCATCGCTACCCTTCTTCAAATGTGTTTGCAATAAAAAACCCGAGATGTAGTCGCCACAAGAAGATGGTTTCAAAATCCCAGCATTTAGTTCACCGTGCCAAGATTCAAACTTTTTGGCACGTCAGCCTGCCAAGTTATATTTTTTTTAAATTTATTGTTGCTAGCTTCAACAAAGGTGCTTGCAAGTCCAGAGAAACTCAAGATGGGACTTCTTAGTAAAATAGCAAGGTGGATTTTCTCCTCATTGTCTCTGGAAGACAGTGTACCTAGTAATTAATTTGATATCTCGCAATATCAACTGATTAACTATCTTTAATTTTTCTTTAGGCTGGTAATTTGCAGATTCAGTCCCCTTTATCGAGATGCATTGTTTGTACAAGATTGATGCATAATTTTTTTTGTCTGATTTTTCACAAACTTCAACATGCTTTTACAACAACTCTTAGAAAAACATTATCAGATCTTACTTTTGTCCCATGTTTATATCTTGTCAAATAAACCCAGGAATGTGAAACTACTTTATAACAAACAAAAAGCACACTAAAGGAAATCTATAGCCAACATGCTTTTTCGTAAATTCATTTAGTTTAACTTCGAGGACAGTGTATATCCTGTAAAAGGCCTTCTTCACAAAAATTTGTCAGTGGAAAAATCGCAAACACTTAAGGCGGCGAGGGAGAGTTGCAGAAAGAGGAAAAACAGGGGGCTTACTTATTAAGAAAAAAATTGTGAGTTCTTTAACCATACACTTTTAGCCCTCGTTGACTTATGGGAATCGTCTTTATATTTTCTAGGGCCTTACTTAGAGCCCTCGTGTTTAATCTAACAATAAATTTCTATTAGCCGTCGTTGGTTCATGATGCTCGTTGTGAAAATATCAAAAAAATGAACTATTCGTGATGATGAGTCTTTAAAACAATGCAGCAACAAAGAACGCAAGAAATTGAGCGATAGAAAACAGCCAAAATTTAGAGCATCAGAAAGAAATCTTACTCCAACAACAAATTAACAAAATACAATTTACAGACAACAGCTATCTATATAACTTAAGTCCTCTTCTCCATAGTCATGGTTTTTTCTTGTTTCTTTGTTCGATTTAACGACAGCATAAATGCCATGAATTTTGTTTCGAAGGTCCGAGAATCACGTCTGTGACATAACTATTGCTTGAAACGATCTTTGATCTAGATGGAGAACAAACAAAATAATGAAAATGTTATTCCGTGGTTAATGAAAGCACGTTTTAAAGAAATCGATATACAGCCAATCCATATTCTTTTAAGCACAAAACTACGCAAGAGGTAAAAAATTCAGAGAAACACGTTTGTGGCGGGTCTAGCGACTCCTTTCAGCAACCGGTTTTTAGTGTAATTTCACCCAAATAAGCATAAAGTCATTTGAAATGGTTTCTAGAATGATAAATTTACAATTCCCAAAATGATGCAGGCACAATCTACAGTAACAATCCAGCTTCCTTTCAGCACAAAACCACGAAAAGAGGTGGAAATTCGCCGTTCGCGGCGGGGGTCTAGCAGTAAGCGACCGGTTTTTAGTGTAATTTCATCAAATTATGCATAAAATCATTTGAATTTGTTCTTGTTAAGGGAGCAATACAGCAAATCCATTTTCCTTGAAGGACAAAACTGCGAAGAGGTAAAACATTAAGAGAAACTCATTCGTGGCGGGTCTACCAACCCCTTTTGGCAACCGGTTTTTAGTGTGATTTCACCCAAATAAGCAAAAAGTCATTTGAAATGGTTTCTAGAATGATTTATTGATTATTCCGAAAAAATGATCTCAAAAAGCTAGAAATAATTTTCACTCGAGAGGCAGGCAAATCCCATCTCAGTCTCAGCGGGAAAATTGCAAAAAAAGTGAAATTTTAATCGAAAAATACTCACTTGTTGTACCAAAAAGTCAATGAGTCCGATCGTTTATCTACAAAAAAGAAGGCGGTTAGGAAAAGTTGCTGCAAAGGATCCTCGATAGGCATAAAAAGTTGGGGGCTGGCGGGATTACATAATTCGCATTACAACGGGTTTCCTATGAAAATCAATCTTCTTGCATCAAGAATAAACACCACAATTCTTCATACTTTGATTGCAATAAAGCCGATCCAGTTTCCTTTTAGCACAAAAACATGAGAAGGGGTAAAAATTTTTCGTTCGCGGCGGGGGTCAACAACGCTTACTTGTATTCGCATGCCATCGATTCTGATGCCAGTGAAGAAGGAGAACAGACAGCAGCCATCACAGAACCCAAAAAGCGGACAGCAGCGTGCGTACCAGATGTAGCTACTAAAAAGAAGAAAAGGAAGATCGTCAAAACCACGAATTACATGGCTCTTGCAAACGAAATAATAACAAACGGGGTTTCAATCTATCGATCGATCGATCGATAAAAAGGAAAGGAAAATAGCTAGCGAGAATGTTTATAATAAAAAGCCAGGGAGACTCACCTGTAGCTGTAGCACTGTAGTACTGTAGCACTGTAGCACAGAACACGACCGTCGACAACCGCTCGAGTTTGAAAAGGAATGCCAACCAGCAGTGCACATAGATTTATCATCCAATTCCAAATCAATCAAATCACCGTTGTGTTAAAAACGAAACGGATTTGAAAAGCCTCCATTCAAATTGAAGGGTTGCTGGAGGAAGAAGTTTTGAAATCTTTTGTAGAGAGCAAGAGAAATGAGAGAGAAAGGACCTTTAGAAAGGCGGGACAAAGACCTCGGAGAGCACTAATCGAGATCGAGAGGATTGGAGCGATTTTGGAACGAACCCGGGAGAAAACGTACAAATATCTATGAAAAAGGGAGGAAAAACGAAAAAAAGTGGAAAAAAGAATTTGGAAAATCAGCCGAGCGGTTTTGGCTGGTAAGCGTCTCCAAGATCGGGCGGTGTCGTTTGAACCGCTATGCAATTTTGACCCAGGGATCCGCTGGAGCATTGTGTTTGGCTTTTGTTGTTTGAGGAGAATACAGGAAATTTGCATATTCGCATATTAGTATTAGTAGAAACAGAATGATAACAAATTGCACACCAGTGAATAGATGTTTAAATTTCTATTGTAAAATCTCGCATTATTATATATTTTGAAAAGGAAATACAAATATATTGTCCAATCAGCATTGGGAATCGAAAAATACGTACCTTCGATGTTATCCAATCGAAATCATCAACAGAAATGACGACATTCGACATGTGAACAGTATGCAAACATATTTACAAATTGTTTCCTATCACCGACACCACACCTTAACATTAGACATCACAGGGTCACACCAAGATGTAAGTACTTTGTACCGGTCACCCAAGTCAAGTGAATGAAATTTCGAGAAGTGTCAGGGGGAGGCACAGGGTGTCAATAACGGAATATTATCGAATTTGAAGGGAGAATGTCATGAAAAGATACTAAGAAAATGTCACAAACTCGTGAAGAGAAAATGTTCGAAAAGTGCCAAAAAATTGCCAAACTTTAGACAGTTGCCAAATCTAAATTTTTAGTTGCCAAACAACATGAAAAAGTGCCAAAATTGGCAATTTTGGCAACTAAATTGCCAAATTGGCAACCCTGTAGGCAACTGCTCTGAAGAACCTACAGAAAGAACAGAAAATTCCAGATAAAGTCACTTGTCTAGTTCTAAAGGGCAAACACTTTTGGTGATTTGTATCTAAGCACCGGTATCTAAACAACAATAGCATTTATGAAAAAACAGGACACTGCATATGATTTTATAGTTTTTTTCTAAATTAGCAGCAAGTGTTTTGGTTAATTTTAAATCTTAATCCAATAGCAAATTGAACAATATAAGATTTGTCCAAGATAAAGTGATCAATAAACCCACCCTTTCTCTGTGCCAGTTTTCCTGTATTTGACATTTTCTTCTGTTCTATATTTGTCTGCCAAGTGTCTTAATGAACATTTTGCCAGACAAAGTTCTGAAAATCCTGGATGTTGAATGATGCATCGAGGGACTTCATCAACATCATCAAACACCCTTTCATCACTCAAACTCGTGGCAACAGCTTCTAGCTCTCTGCAGCACTGGCACTCCTTTGCAGTTGAAAGCTTTTCTATATGGCAGTGGCCACATGTACACCTAGATGTTCAAAAAGGTATCAATTTGGTATAAGATGAAAAACAAAATCAAAAAACAGATAGATAAAAATAGAGAAAAGCAGGCTATTTCGTGTGAAACATTGCAAGAAGGTCTTAACATCAACACCCTTAACATAAAGGAATAAACATACTTTTAGTTATTTTCAATTAAAAAAATTCAAGCGAAATTGTATATGGTTCGTGTTAATGCCATGTAAAAACAATCCTCGAGGGTAGAAAAATTTGAAGCCACTAATAACGAACTTTGCCCTCTGTGCCCTTAAACAGTTGGAATTGATGATATAGTCTATTTAATATCAAATTTATTTGTGTATTAATAACTAAAAGATATAATTATAAATGCGTCACCTAACTACAATAATCAATCTCACGGTTGCAACGTTGGCAAGTGAGGCCTAATTAGCCAAAGATTTACAGATTATAATATGCTACTCACCATGACTGAATTGTTAAATAACAGCTAAGTCGCATCAAAAGAATTTCGTTTCTCTGTCTCTCCTCTTCTCTCCCGTTATAATACTGTGGCACCCAGTTCGCTTCCACCATAGGTTCTCCGGTATAAGGCCTATCGATATCATCATCGTTGCTATGTGCCCTTCCTTCCCTTACAACAAATTCAGGCTCCTCATCTTCTTCCTCAAAAGTTACTTTAACTCGTGTTTTCAGAACGGCTTGGTCGGTCTCAGAGTCGGAACTCATGTTTAAAGACAACAGTGTGTAAACGTCTACCTGTTGATCTTTAGCCCAGTTGAGCTGAATTCACACTAGAGGCGTTTTTTTGCCACTGCCCATATAAGGTTAGCGTTTTTAGAGGCATTGCGTGCGCATCACGTTTTTTTTAGCAATGCTTCATAATGCGGCAAAGTTGGATAAATCCCACTTTGCCATGACACGCCGCATCAGAACAATAGTGCAAGCCTTGATAATTTTGATAATGGTGGCGGCTATCTTAAACAAGGAACGTTTAATCGAAGCAGTGAGAAGATACCCTTGTTTGTACAATACGACGAAAAAGGAGTATAAAGACGAGTCAATTAGGGAGAACGCTTGGCGAAATGTTTGCAATGAAGTACTTGAGAAGACGTACCAAAATGAAAAAGAACTCATTGAAGGTATGTGTCCTAAATCTTTTGCATTCCTGTTATGAAATATCATGCATGTTCTCGATTTATCAAAGAAGGAATGTCGATTCTACAATTAAAGCAGAATGGGAACAGGTAATTTTTTTTAATGTAGGATAACTTGGCACCTTTCAAATAATGCCTGATTCTTTCATTGAATTTTTCGTATCATAAGGGGGACACAAAAATAGTCCTGAATTGTAAGAATGACTATACATGACAAGCGTGATATTTTGAATGAAAAACATCGGATAAGATCGAAGTTTAAACTCTTTTGATAAGAGTACTTTATAAGAACACGAGCCACCAAATGTTTTCATCAGTGGTATATTGTTCATGTGTAGATTTCTTGATGAACAAATTAAGAACAACCCAGCCTATGAAAAGTTTTTATGCTACAATATTTAACTCGAGTCTATTTGCTCTTTCATGTAGATACAAATGCCCTTAAAAAAGTTTTCAAAAACCTGAGAGTCTGGAAGTGCTGGAGGTGTACCATTGGAGCCTTCGTGGCCGTACTTTAGACTGCTTGAATTTTTGGCTCCCTTTCTGAAGCACAGACAGACGCTGGGAAATCTACAGATGGTCAGCGATGATACTGTACAAGCCTCTCCAGAAAGCTGTTATTCTAATGCTTTGGAGGTCGATGAGACGGAGCAGCAGCTGAGCACTCTTTCGTCCGATACGTTCCTTATTTTGGAACAGACGCAATCATCAAAGCCAAATTCTCCTGTTCCTGCTGCACTGAATGACTCAGTCGTTCCCAAAAAAGGCAGTACAAGCGATTTTATAAACACTGCGAGTAAAAAAGGAGAAGCAGACGAAGACAATTTGTTCGGTCAAAGCATCGGAAAAGAGCTAAAAAATTAAGTGAGTATCAGAAGAGCCTTGCCAAAATAAAGATACAGCAAGTTTTGCATGAAGTTAGGTGGCAGGAAGAGCCAAAGTAATGCATAGAAACTGCTCTAATTGAAAAAGTTGCGTCTTTTTGTTTCAAGTGTCTTTTTGTTACAATTAATACTGTGTTACCTTTCTTCTGTATTACAGTGTTTTTTATAAAAACCAGTAAATTTAAGTTCAGGCTGACTGTTCTTAATTTTTTCGAAAATCTGAGGCTGGCCTAAGGAGGTGTTCAGGCCACATTTGCCAACAAAGTGAGTGAGACAGCCTTAATTTGCTGACAAATTTGAATATTCACCGAAAATGCACCCACACATCACTGAAAATCCTTGATTTTGAGAAAAAACGTTGTTCAATATTGCATTTTGCAGAATCTCGGCCTCAGCTTGTTCTTAACTTTTGACCAGTTTTGAGGCTCGTGTTCTTATAAAATTGTTCTTATAAAAAATAGAGTCTATATAAAATAGAGAATTAATTTTTATGCGTATTGAAAAAGTCTTATTACACAACGGTTTCTAAGTGCATTTTTTAACGGAATAGATATCATAGGCTTTTTTAGGAAAAATGGCAGAAAAATACCTGCATAAGAGCTATAAACAGCTTGATTTTCTAGACAAATATTAAAGATAGAATTTATGGGAAACAGAAATTTTTAAGAAACAAATTTCATGACACATTAAAAGATTTTAAGAGATGTTCAAAGCTGCCAGATCTTGATTTGTCATTATGTTACAGACAGTATGAAGTTGTTTTTTCCCTTCTCTGTACATCGGTCTTGATTATTTTTTATGTTTAAAGATCATTTTCCAAAACGGGTTTTTTTTCAGAAAAAAAATGTAACTTGTCCTGAAGAAAGAGTAAGTTTTCTATCAAAAAAGGTCATTTTTCTGACAAAAACAGGCAATTTTTAAATTTAAAGAAAAAGATTGGGCAGGGCTCCTGTTAAATAGACTACAAACTGGATGGTAATACTTCTTCAAATCGTTTTCTTTAAATTGTTTCCTTCAAACTCAGTCGGTATATCAACATGGTTGGTGAGGTGCTATTTTATAGATTTGAAGTTGAATTGCACTGAATAATAGATAACACTCATGTTTTTTTGACGACACTAAAAATTAAGAATATTTGAGTAATCCATTCCATGACAAATGATGAAAATTATGTTACTCAAGTAAAAAAGGTCTTTTGGGGAAGAATTGTTTTATTCTAATCTGTGAAGCGCTCAACAAAGCCAATCCAATGGAAAATGAAATTATTTGCAATTAAAAAAAATTAACTTTTTCAATGTTCACCCCTTTTCATATTTTCATCATACAGGTTTTTCTCGCGTGCAAATAACATTCATGACTTGTAGGATGTGTAATTTTTAATGCTCTTTGTGCTATTTGAAAGAAACGTGCAATAATGGAGTGGCTAGGAAAATCTGGTGAATTTTCTCACGCAATAAAAATTCTTTTTAACGTAAAAAGGACAACCAATTCGAAAATATATATACATATATATATTTTAATTCTTAAATAAGTAGAAATATAATAAAATGAAAAATTATCAAGATATAACTGTAGCCTAATGAACTGGCTCATATGAAGTCCTTCTAACATAAGTGTACTGCCACAGAAGTTCACCTTGTGGAGATACAAAAAAGTCGGCCATCAAAGCACAAAATCTCTCTGCTGTTTTTGGGTAGTTGTTCGACCCCATTTGAGTGATATCAGCCAGGGCACCAGCTTCTGAAACTTCGGATCTCCAAATCCCTTTATGAACGATTCCATGGCTGTCCTCGTAGTCAACATACCCAACTGGGCAATATAGGCGTCGGTATGATTTCTGGGAATCATCATGCTTTTTTAGCCAGTTATGGAGGGCAATGGCTGCGAGAACATTCTTTGCTGCTTTATCTGGCTGGGCCTGTATTGGGGCTCTCAAAAACCTCCATCTGCCAGCTAAAATGCCAAACGCATTTTCAACTACCCCTCTTGCCCGAGATAATCGGTAGTTAAATATTCGAAGCTTTTCTGTTGAGTTTTTCCCAGGATAAGGTCGCTGAATTGTTTCTTTAAGAGGAAAAGCTTCATCAGCTACAAAGCAGAATCTTGCCCTTGTTCCTGTATTTGGCAGGAAATCATCAGTTGGGATATTAAGATTCCCATTATTCAGTGTATCACCAAATGAAGAGTTATTAAAAACACTAGAGTCATTTTGCCTTCCGTAGTCTCCAATATCAACGTAAGTAAAAATGTAGCTGGCATCAGATACTGCCATCAAAATGATGCTGAAAGTTCCTTTATAATTGTAAAAGGAGCTGCCTGAATTTGGAGGGCAATTGATGACACAGTGCTTTCCATCAATGGCTCCAAGACACAAAGGAAACCCCCATAAATTCCAAATATCATTTGCAAGTTTACTCCAGTCACCTTGAGATCTTGGTGCAGCCACTGCTATGAGGCTCAATGCACACCAAATTTTCTCTGGCACTTCGTTTAAAATGTCACATAATGTAGACCTCCCAATCCTATAGTTGTACGAAAGAGATGCCTGTGACTCACCAGTCATCTCAGCTATCAGATTGTTGTAATGACCTTGCTGCTCTCGATTTTTCCAAAGTTTTCTTACTCAAACTGAGTGCGTTTTCTTTTCCTTTCTTTTCAGCAAAGTTGCGGCAATAGCTTGAGTCTGTAATGCTAAAGCAAGCAGCATGTCTCGCTGGACGCCATTTTAATTCTGTCATGAAAACGCAGAGCAATGTGACCATATGTGACGCATCAGATCTGAACACATTAATGCGATTTTCATCGAAATGCTACATGCCGCAATGCGCTGTGCCGCAATGCGCCATGCCACCATGCGCCGTGCCGTGACGCGATGGGCCACGACGCATCTAGTGTGAATTCAGCTTTAGGGAGTTCTTGCAAAATGGGGCAGAAGTCAGCATCTTTCCGGACCCAGTCTCCGTTTTGCGCAACATTACACAGAATGTTGCATTTTCAAACCCCTTTCTTGAGGGTATATCAAGACTGTTATGGTTAAAAATGCTTAAAGTTGCCAAAATTAATACTTGGCCTTAATTTAAGTCAGTTAATGCTTATGGAAAAATTTTGAGCTGACCTGATAGGCATTTTAAATAATTCCGAATCGCAAATCTTGATTTTTTATACAAAGAAAAATTCAGATCAGGACTTTGACATGGAATTGACAGTAGTTCTGAATCTAATTTCTTCATGATCTCTTTGGCTTGCTTACTATTTTGAGAAGGGTCATCATCTTTGAAACCAGATCCTAGTATTTTTGTATGCTTTTTTGAACATCATTTCAAAGCTTCATTGCAAAAACGATGCAAAAACCATTGATTTTTTCATACCTCTGGCAGCAAATAACCTCCTTGCCATAGCTAATAACAACAATCATTTTCATGTATTTGCCCCGCGCCATAGGCCTGCCTTTTGCCAGCACAGTCTTGATTACGGCCCTCGCGTTTTTGGGCCAAACACGGCCTCTTGGGGCCAAGGCCTGGTCAAGATGGTTTCGTTTGTAAACAAAGTCACACCTATCAAAATAGAAGGCCATGTCTTTTGACAAAAATTCATTAGGGCCGTTTTTTGCATCGTTTCTGTGAACTATTGTCTCTTTGACTTGTCAAGCTCTGTCATCAGTCCTTTCTTTCTTGCCTGCAGGAAGCGTAGTCCTTCTTTGTTGAGATAAGGTGATACATTCTGATGCAAAACGGCATGCAGTATATATAAATATATTGATATTCAGATATCAAACATATAGATCTATTGGTATATATATATAAATGGTAAATCCAGTCTACTCTAAAAACAGCTGCATCAAATATGTTTTCACTTGCACCAGTTCACAGTGGGTAATCTTTGAATTGTTGAAGCACATAATTGTGTAGGCACCGAACTTGGCACTTATGTCTTCCATCTCCACCAATAATGAGTTGTTCACCTGTGTTCTGTATCTCAGTAATCATTTGGCTCCAATGTTTTTTCCAGAACAATAAAATTGATGGGAATAACTTTTCCTACAAGCAAAATGTCAATATTCAGACTGTTTTAAACACAGTTTGATTTAAACATGTATTACCCATTCCTACATGCTTATCTGAACCATTTAATGTTTAGCAATCAATAACTTTGTGTACCCATCAAATTAAACACTTTAGATGCATTATGATGTATCATTTACCTGCTGGTGTTTCATGAAAGTCTTGCAAGCCAGTCCCATGCAAGCCAGTCCCATGTTCTGAAAAATTCTGAAGACTTTTGAAGCCGTTGGACCAGCAGTAAAAATTCCAAGTGACAGGAATAATTTTCCCGCTGGAATTGCTGTTTTTGAAATGAATGGTTGACTTCTCCCTACATTTTCCTTTTTGCAGCAAACAGGTTTTGCACATAGTATTTGCACTTTGTTTAACATCAATAATGTGCTTCGAACCTTGGAAACAGGACAAAAATGAAACAGCAACAGCAATTGTGACAGGAAAACAAGAAATTTTGGCTCCTTGTTCAACCCTGGCTTTGCGTTACCAATGCTGTTAAAAGATTAATGTTATGTACACGAATGATCAGATAAAACACACATCTATCTACATCATCCTGAGAAATAGATAGAAAATGTAAAAGGGTTTCCACATATGAAAAAGATATTTGTAAAAGAGAAATGCTGTGAATCAATAAAAATCACAATCATTACGGATATCATCTGCCAAGAATTCAGAGTCATTGTCAGAATCATAGTTTTGATTTTCATCTGTATTCTCGGCCTCAGCTTGTATAGCATCAACCCCAATAGTATCTTCATTAATTGAAGCGCTACAATGTTTGTTTGCATTTTCTGGTAACTATAATATTGATAATAAATCACTCAACGCCATTATTATAAATCACTCAACGCCAAGTATGTCAAGAATTGCCCTAAAAACCTTCACTCTACACAGAGCTAAGATATTTTCTACATATCAACAACATTGGATGTCATTAAATAGGAAAGGCAGGAACTAGAAATGAAAGAGGACAATGTTTCCATAATTAAGGTGTATGCTATTATTTACCATTTTGGAAATTATTGCTGCAGGTATTGAATGCTTGTTAGTGTTAAGAAATATAACTCAATCTTTATCCATAATTGGAATTTATAAGGATATATCATTTCTGTCTCATAACTTCATCAGTTTCTTTGAATTCAAAGGGAAAAATGCCAGTTTTAAACAGTGCGACATGATATGGAGGAAAATCTTTCTCACCTCCATGAGATTGAGGCCAGAAATGGGGTGGGTAAAGTTTCCATATTCAAATTGTTAAGTATATTCCTTTTGAAAGAAGTTCGAAAGTTTCGTTCAAAATTCAAATAACAAGATGTCAAGTTGCCAGGAAAAGGAGAGCTCCTCAGAACTCTCCATTAACAGCGTAAAAAAGGCGTATTTGATTACATACAGCAATGCTGATACGAAAGTATTTGACAGAGAAAAGTTCTCTTTCGGCGATAGTTGAATCCTTTCAGTCAGCTTCAACATCGTCAGTTATGGGCCTGTTGCATGGAGCAGCACAAAAATGGGAGCTACCATTTCCATATGGCAGTGCTTCTGGACAAAGCCCAAAGGTGGATCAGAATTAAGCAGCATATCCAACAGCAACATGGTATTCTTGTAAATTTTTCTGACCATGCAGGCTATCATTCAGCTTACGCATGTGATGAAGGAAGATGTGGCTGTCCTTAAAAGTCAAAATCACCCCACTGTTACAATTCAACCCAGAACTGCTAATGCTACAAGGGCAGGGAAGGGCCGTAAAAGTGTCAAAAAGGCTAAACGCCTTTCCAATAGTGAAGTCGAAAAAATTGTTTTGCGAAATAAAATCTGTGCGCGAATTGATCTTCCGGCCCTTGCAAAACATCAGTCACAACAGGGGGATACCTTTTTGTATGATTTTGTTTTGTACAGGAGTGAGAAAAAGCTGAAGGAGCTTGTCGACACAGTTTGGGAGGTTGAGGCAGCTGCCGATAAAATTTAGCATTCTAAATTGTCCAGACTACAAATCCTACAACAGCAAATAACCACTCCATGTTGTAGCGGTGAATGGCTGCAATGTGCCCTCGAAATTTTGAACAAAAATTCAATCGAAAGAGCTGTATTCTCCGATGCCATTATCAAGCTCCTTGTAATGGGTCGTGGCAAGGGCCGTAACATTTACATTTGTGGCCCAGCCAACTGCGGGAAAACTTTCATCCTTGACCCCTTACGAGTCATTTTAGACACTTTTATCTCGCCTGCAACTTGCTCCTATGCATGGCTTGGTGTTGAGAATAAGAAGTGATCTTTTTAAATGACTTCAGGTGGTCGCCTGTCATACTGCCATGGCATGACATGTTGTTATTGTTGGAAGGCCATGTTGTCCATTTTGCTGCACCAAAAACAACATACAACCAGGACATTGAATTCTGCAGAGACACGCCAATCTTTGCAACAGCAAAAGCCCCAATATCTTTTGTCAAGGGTTCCATTATAGACGACCGAGAAACGGAGATGATGAATGTTTGATGGCGTATTTTTTCTTTCTGGCATCAATTTGATTTGGAATGCCAGAAAACTATTCCTTCCTGTGGACATTGTTTTGCAACAATGTTCCTTCATTGACAGCATCGATCATCACATGACTATCCTTCGCAGTTTTGTACTCTGTAAATGAACTTCGTAAATAATAACGACTCGCAACGATCTACACAATGGTCTACACTTTCTTTTATTCAGAATACTCCATATTCTATGAAGCATTTTCCTAGTAAAGGTAACCGAAATTCGTGGAATGTTTGCCTATGTACGTTGGTTGTGCGTTTTCTGTCCAACAGCCAATATATTCAGCAAATTTAACAATTTGACTTGGATCGTCGGTAGCGAGTTTTCTCCTTTGATATGGCACAATCAATTAATGTAGGATGTAAAGTTTTGTGGACAAATCTTGCAAACCATTCTGCATTGAATTTTTGATATTCTTCTGCAATGACAACGCTGTTTGTGAACCCAACACCAACTAGAAGATGGAGTCTCCGCCCTTCAGGTAAGCTTTTGGACCCATTTTTGGTGTGCTTGAGACCTTCATTGGATCTTTTCCAAATTCTCCCTCTTTGGCGTCAAAGCGTCTCTATAGGGGTTACGTTTGTGAACGAAAGAAACACCATGCAAATAGAGAAGGACGTCGTCTGTCCAGAATTTCCGATCATATTTTTGAATTGTTGGCCTGACATAACATTGCCTCCTCCTTTTGGCTAATGATTTCAAAGGGCAGCTTTCCATCGTTTTCTTGAAGATAATCCTGCACCAAAGATTCCTCACCATCATTTAAGCAAAAATCAGCATTTTCTTTCTTGACCATTCACAACTTTGGCAAATCCTTAAACATTTTTTTGTAGTTTTTGGAAGAGATGTTGAAAAAGCAAAAACATTTACTTGGCTATCTGATGCAATAAGGATGTTTTCGTGTAATATTCTGAAAGAGAGAGAGAAAGAAATAATAAATTGTCAATTAACAAATGAAAACAGAGATTCTAAGCTGAAAAAGTTTACATTTGAAGATGCAAGAGATAAGTGACCTTAAAATTCTTATAAAAGGATTAAATCCTTTATCAATTTTCTCATTCATTTCATCTTAGTTATGGAATATCACCACAATACTGAACAACTTTACTATGCTCGGGCCACACATCTGCGAAACGTTTAAGGTTACAAAATGCACAAGAACCGAGCTACGAGCAGCATCAGGGGTAACAAAACTATTAAGAGCTAAAATAAACTGCGCCTAATCAAGCAAAACTGAGCAAAATATACCAGTCTTTAGATAGAACCAGACAACAACTTTGAAAGGGAAGAAAGTTGTCACTTAAACAACAACTATACCTTCCAAAATGTGACCTCACAATATGTAACTGAGCCGTTAAGTCTCTTTATAAAGGCCTAATTCCAAAAAAGAAATCAAAATGAATTGCAAAAAAGCATTGTAACAGCAGTATTTTTGTCTGAAGAGCCTCATAAATGTTATCAAGCAACAATAAAACTAGCCCCTCAAGTAAATTCTGCTAAGAAGGCACAAGCTCGAGGCGACAATGTGAATGATGTGAACAGCATAGAAGTGAAACTACTCAAATTCACAAGAGAATTAACTTTCACTGCAAGAGGCCAAGCTACAGACACCAGATCATTTCTAAAACAGCCTGGTAAACATACCTGGAAGCCAGTAGAGGTACTAATACTTTGACAGCAACCTTCATCAGCAAGCCTGAGCCAAACACAGTGGCGAGAAAAAAACAGCGTGGAAACAGCATACAGCAAAAAAACCAAAACAAAAAGTGTAGTTGTATTGTAGCTTCACCAAGCAAATAAACAGCACACTCTATTTGTCGCCTTTCACCAAGCAAAGTGAAACCAACAACATGCCAAAAACCATAAATACCCCCAAGAATAACCTAGGGAAAGAAAACGGCCATGAGCCATAAATCTTGCCCTAGCATTACTAAACAGAACCCCCGGAGGACAAGACTACTTCGCAATACCAATAAACGAGTAAAGCAAATGCAGGAGAACCACGAGAAAGCGAGGAATATGAGACCAAAAATATGAATAACAGTCAATAATCAACTCAGGAGTAACAGCCAATGCAAAAGCCCCTTATGAAATTAATTCTTATTAAATTTCATTAAATCATCATTAAAATTCTTATAAAAGGATAGGATCCTTTATCAATTTTCTCATTCATTTCATCTTAGTTATGGAGAATGCCAAAGAAATAACACCTACACAAAGTCATTGTTTTATTTGTGGCACTTTTAAGATATAAAATAAACCCAAAAGGAGTTTAGAAATTAAAAAAGCCAAGCTGGAACAATAGGCCTTGATGCCTCAATTTGAGTTGCATTCAGGCAAATTCCAACTTCTTTGTAAAACTCTTTATCAAATTGTATACATTTGATATATCTTTCAGTTTTGAGAGGAAGTTCTTATATAAGACCATCTTACATAAAACCATGGTCCAATCTAAAGAAGCCATTTTTCTTCGATTGTGAAGGGCCTTTGATGTACCCTTATGTTGTCATTTGATTCAGTTTCAGTGAATCCTCGGAGAAAATTTAGCATACTACAAAATGAAGTAGAAGTTGGCAGACTGATGGCTCAATTTCCATATCGGATACATCAATTTCATCATCTGACAGTTGTAATTCTTTCTTTGGTACACAACTAAAAAGGTTAGATAGAATGGGGAACTTACAATAGGCAATGACATGCAACACTTCCATGCTTGCTAGCTTTACAAGACAACTTATATGAAATTTTCAAGTAGCATTTTAACTTTCATTTTTTCTTGATAAATTAGATATAAAGATATATAAAGCTACCATGCATAATCTATATCTCCAGTCATCAAAAATATATTCAAATCTTTACATCCTATCCCCTACAAACTCAGCTGCATTGGATTAACAGAATTTCCTTCAATGTAAGTTGTTCCTGTGAAAGAAGATATGCTTGACCTTAAAAATCGGGGAAATCACTAAAAATCTCAATTAAACTGTTCTGGTGGACTATTCTTACAGTTAAATAAAACAAAAAAGGGGACACGATACATACAAGCAAAGAAAATTATTCCAGTTCATCCAATTAATCCAGTTCAAAATAAGCAAGAGGAAAACATGATTCCAAGGCTCTCTGAACCAGTCTTATTAGGAAACAGTGAATCGACAATCTAGATTCCAATATAAACGATTACAAATCAATACCCAAAATATATTCTATAAACATATCCAATTTTAATTCTAAAACTTGTTCGTCATTCAAGCAATCCAATAATCAAAATCCTATCAATCAATGCCTCCCCCAACTAGAGATTAAATCTCTAGACAATACTATACATATACTATATATACACACAGAATAGAAAATACGCAGAAGGTGAACTCCGGTCATTTCACGGGATGCGCGCGCGAATGAGGCTGCGATTCAGATCGAGTTTAAATAAACTAGAACATTATCGATCGTACAGGAGCCAACCTACACTTTTCTGGAGTAACCTCGTCGATATGACTGGAACCTTAAAGATAACTTTGAATAAATTGTTTAATTATGCGGTTGTCATCTTTAAACATTTTCTTTTCCCGCTGGTATAGCAGATAACCTACAAATTTCTGCCAGATCCCGCTCGGTAGGTAAGCTGGGCTAGAAATAGCCCTTTTAGAATTGATCAACGTAAAAAGTCAGTTCTTATGATAAAGAATTAGAAATAAGAGCTATTTGTAAATGTAGTTAACAATGACGACTTTCATTCGAAATATTTTTCAGTGTGGAAAGGATTATTTTGTGAAAATCACATTCCTGCTGTTTATTCTACGGAAGTAAACAAACGAAGGCCCATTCGCGAACCGCACGATAGAAAATCGATGATGGTTCAAAATATGTTAGCTACGGTTAACCTGTGTACAGTTTTGAATTTTGCTGTAATTTCTATATTAGTTATTGGGAACAACTATGCTATAATTTTTTCCAATCTTTAGAAATGTCTAGGCATTTCCCGAACCGACTTTCGCATAGGGGAGGGGGTGGGTCATAAATAATCGAAAACTGCATAACAATAATAAAGACAAGGTTTATCGAAAGAATTATTTATAAAATTGTAGATTAGATTAATTGTTATGCAACTATTTTTGCCGCAAGTTAATATTACCACCTATATTTTGACCGATTCTACTATCATACAGTGCTGCATTAACGAGACGTGAAACTGGGCAAAACCGGGCTAAGCGTTTAAAAGATAAGAATACAAACCAAACGATAAAGTTTGTAATTAAAAATTTGAACAACAAATCATTGATTCGCTATACATTTTTTTCCTCGCAGCAACTGAGGAAGACTGTCGCCATCCCTCACCCAAACCTCTGCACCAAAACGAGTTTATGGCGCAAACCTATTGTTTCTTCCTACTCTGACCACCTGAGGTTTGTGCACGCAAACTTCAAAGGTGCCGACCGAGAGTTCACCTTCTGCGTATTTTCTATTCTGTGATATACATCACTAGACAATACTCGTTATTTACAACATGTCCTCCACAGAGTCTTGATGTTTTCGAACAACTGCAAATGTTTCATTCAAAAAAACTCTTTTCAGTCTTTTCAGCTTTTATCAAACAGCTCCTGGAAATTGCCAAAACGAAAGTCTTAAAATATTCACCATTAATCTTTTCATATTGATCGACTCTAATGACATCATGTCTGTGTGTAATGACATGAACCACTTTCCCACTATGGCCCACTTTTCGGCCCTTTGAAACATATTCTTGTGTTACCCCTTGAAGGGACCGTCCTAGCTTTTGCAAAGCGGGTTTCCATGCATTTTCTCGTCTGTGGTATCTCAATTTGTGAAATGAAGAAAAATTGAATGCTAGAGATAAAATTTGAGCACAATTCCATCATATGGGTTGCAGACAAAATTTGATGACCTGGGGGGCGTTATAAACTGGCTTTTGCCGTGAGGCGCTTCACTGTCCCACCTATTCCATCACATGGGGATTTACCGTGGCTGGTTGCAAAAAAATTCCACTGGCAATCAATTCCAAAATGCTCTCTATGGTAGCACAAGTTTAGAAAATGTTTGCAGTTTTTATATTGGCCTGCACAGCCATCTGAGAAGTAATGGATCTTTGTAATGCCAGTGGATATTTTTTCCTTGATATCTATTGTTCATGTTGTCATGGAAGGTAGCAGTACCTTCCATGACATCATGAACAAAACTGACATCATGCTCCAAGTCATCAGACATAAAGCATAATGACTCTGCTGTTATTGCTGAGGTTTCATTGCAACGATGAAATGCATAATGACTCTGCTGTTATTGCTGAAGTTTCATTGCGACGATGATATATAACCACAGGATGCAATTTAGCATTGCTGCTGATTCCAGTGGTACCCCTGGGCCTCATCTTGAATCAAAAATTTGTAGTTCTCTGCGTAGTCTCCAAGAACAATAACCTCATCTTTTTTTACCTCATTTTTCAAATTTTTCAGATAACTTGCCTGCGATTTTGCTATAAACGAATGTGATGTAATTGCATCAAGTTTTTCGCACAAGACAGCAAGGAATTCTTCTACAGTTGATGTTTGTGTCACCAGATCTGTACAATC
>NW_027019576.1:0-14344 GCF_013076305.1 Rhopilema esculentum
TATGCAAGGAAATACTATTAATAGCAGGCCATGAGTGGTAGCCACTTTCAATTTCCTATTTGCTGTAAAAAATTTTTTGGTAGATTTGATCGTTCTTGAAAAGCCTTTCTACTGAGCAAATTCCTTATCATGGGCAAGTTTTCGTGGAATTACGTTTTGCTCGATTCATTTCGGTGCCAAAGGAGATTGCAAAATGTCTGTTGAAGCATTGATAGTGGTGCCTTAAATTTCCTTATTTGTGAAAAAATTTTTGGTAGATTTTATACGTTTAGAGCCTCTTTTATGCAATGTTCCTTATATGGGCAGAATTCCGTTGGAAGTTTACGTTTTTGTCCGTTCATTCGGGACTGCCAAAAGAGATTGCAAAAATGTTATTGAAGCATTGATGATGGCTGCTTACAATTTCTATTTCGTGAAAAATTTTGTGGACAGATTTGATCGATTTTGAAAGCTTTTTTGGCAATTTCCTTATATTGGCAGAACGTTCGTGAAATACGTTTTGCCGTTCATTTGTGCCAAGAGTACTGCAAGATATCTTTTGAGAGCATTGTGGTAGCTGCTTACAATTCCATATTTGTGAAAAATTTTGGTACCTAATTTGATCGTTTTCTAGAGCCTTTTATGAGCAATTTCCTTATTATGGGCAGGAATTTCGTTGGAAGTTACGGTTTGTCCGTTCATTCTGTGCCAAAAGATGCAACAATGTCTATTGATAGCATTGTGTGCTGCCTACATTTCCTATTTGTGAGAAAATTTTGGTAGATTTTGATTTTATTAGAGCCTTTTATGGCAATTTCCTTAATATGGGCAAGAATTCGTGAAGTTACGTTTTTCGCGTTCATTCTGTGCCAAAGAAGATTGCAAATGTCTGTTGCAAGCGTGTATTGGGGATGCATACAAATTTACCATATTTGTGAAAAATTTTGGTACATTTTGAATAGTTTATGTATAAAGCTTTTCTATGCAAAATCCTTTACGCAATGGCAGAATATCTGGTGAAAGTTTACGTTTTTGTCGTTCATTCTGTGCCAAAAAGGATTTGCCAACATGTCCACCTTGAGCTATTGATGGTGCGCTATCACAATTCCTATTTGGTAAAATTTTTGGTATATTTTGTGATCGTTGAGAGCCCTTTTTGCAATTTCCTTATATGGGCTAGTTTCGTTGAAAGTTACTTTTTGTCGTTCATTCCTGCGTTCCTTCTGTGCCAAAAGATTGCAAAATGTCTGTTGAAGCATTGATGGTAGATGCTTACAATTTCCTATTTGTGAAAAACTTTTGGTACATTTTGATAGATTTAAAAGCCTTTTATGGCAATTTCCTTATATGGGCCGATTTCGTGAAAATTACGTTTTCGCCGTTCATTCTGTGCTAAAAGATTGCAAAATTCTATTGAAGCATTGTTGGTGGCTGTTTACAATTTCCTATTTGTGAAAAATTTTTGGTAGATTTTGATCGTTTTTAGAGCCTTTTATGGCAATTTCTTTATATGGGCAGAATTCGTGGAAGTTACGTTTTCGCCGTTCATTTGGTGCCGAAAGATTGCAAGGAATCTTTTGAGGCCATGATGGTAGCCACTTTCAATTTCCTATTTGTGAAAAATTTTTGGTATATTTTGATCGTTTTGACAGCCTTTTATGGCAATTTCCTTATATGGGCAGAATTCGTGGAAGTTACGTTTTTGTCGTTCATTCTGTGCCAAAAGATTTCAAAACGTCTATTGAAGCATTGTTGGTGGCTGCTTACAATTTCCTATTTCTGAAAAATTTTTGGTAGATTTTGATGATTTTGAGAGCCTTTTATGGCAATTTCCTTATATGGGCAGAATTCGTTGAAGTTACGTTTTCCCCGTTCATTTTGTGCCAAAGGATTGCAAAATGTCTGTTGAAGCATTGATGATCGCTGCTTACAATTTCCTATTTGTGAAAAATTTTTTGTAGATTTTGATCGTTTTGAGAGCCTTTTATGGCAATTTCCTTATATGGGCAGAATTCGTGGTAGTTACGTTTTCGCCGCTCATTCTGTGCCAAAAGATTGCGAAATGTCTGTTGAAGCATTGATGGTAGATGCTTACAATTTCCTATTTGTGAAAAACTTTTGGTACATTTTGATAGATTTAAAAGCCTTTTATGGCAATTTCCTTATATGGGCAGAATTCGTGAAAGTTACGTTTTCGCCGTTCATTCTGTGCCAAAGGATTGCAAAATGTCTGTTGAAGCATTGATCGTCGCTGCTTACAATTTCCTATTTGTGAAAAATTTTTGGTAGATTTTGATCGTTTTGAGAGCCTTTTATGGCAATTTCCTTATATGGGCAGAATTCGTTGAAATTACGTTTTTGCCGTTCATTTGGTGCCGAAAGATTGGAAGGAATCTTTTGAGGCCATGATGGTAGCCACTTTCAATTTCCTATTTGTACAAAATTTTTGGTAGATTTTGATCGTTTTGAGAGCCTTTTATTGCAATTTCCTTATATGGGCAGTTTTCGTTGAAGTTACGTTTTTGTCGTTCATTCGGTGCCAAAAGATTGCAAAATGTCTATTGAAGCATTGATAGTGGCTGCATACAATTTCCTATTTGTGAAACATTTTTGGTAGATTTTGATCGTTTTTAGAGCCTTTTATGGCAATTTCCTTATATGGGCAGAATTCGTGGAAGTTACGTTTTCGCCGTTCATTCTGTGCCAAAAGATTGCAAAATGTCTGTTGAAGCATTGATGGTAGATGCTTACAATTTCCTATTTGTGAAAAACTTTTGGTACATTTTGATAGATTTAAAAGCCTTTTATGGCAATTTCCTTATATGGGCAGAATTCGTGAAAGTTACGTTTTCGCCGTTCATTCTGTGCCAAAGGATTGCAAAATGTCTGTTGAAGCATTGATGGTCGCTGCTTACAATTTCCTATTTGTGAAAAATTTTTGGTAGATTTTGATCGTTTTGAGAGCCTTTTATGGCAATTTCCTTATATGGGCAGAATTCGTTGAAATTACGTTTTTGCCGTTCATTTGGTGCCGAAAGATTGCAAGGAATCTTTTGAGGCCATGATGGTAGCCACTTTCAATTTCCTATTTGTACATTTTTGGTATGGTATTTCACAGAGATTTCCTTTATTGCAATTTCCAAAATTTTGATATGAGATTTAGATTTCGTTGAAGTTACGTTTTTGTCGTTCATTCGGTGCCAAAAGATTGCAAAAGTCTATTGAAGCATTAATGGTGGCTGCTTACAATTTCCTATTTGTGAAAAATTTTTGGTACATTTTGATAGATTTAAAAGCTTTTATGGCAATTTCCTTAATGGGCAGAATTCGTGGAAGTTACGTTTTCGCCGTTCATTCTGTGCCAAAGGATTGCAAAATGTCTATTGAAGCATTGTTGGTGGCTGTTTACAATTTCCTATTTGTGAAAAATTTTTGGTAGATTTTGATCTTTTTAAGTCTTTTATGGCAATTTCTTATATGGGCAGAATTCGTGGAAGTTACGTTTCGCCGTTCATTCTGTGCCAAAAGATTGCGAAATGTCTGTTGAAGCATTGATGGTAGATTCTTACAATTTCCTATTGTGAAAAATTTTTGGTACCATTTGATAGATTTAAAAGCCTTTTATGGCAATTTCCTTATATGGGCAGAATTCGTGAAAGTTACGTTTTCGCCGTTCATTCTGTGCCAAAGGATTGCAAAATGTCTGTTGAAGCATTGATGGTCGCTGCTTACAATTTCCTATTTGTGAAAAATTTTTTGTAGATTTTGATCGTTTTGAGAGCCTTTTATGGCAATTTCCTTATATGGGCAGAATTCCTTGAAATTATTTGCCGTTCATTTTGCCGAAAGTGCAAGGAATCTTTTGAGGCCATGATGGTAGCCACTTTCAATTTCCTATTTTTACAAAATTTTTGGTATATTTTGATCGTTTTGACAGCCTTTTATGGCAATTTCCTTATATGGGCAGAATTCGTGGAAGTTACGTTTTTGTCTTTCCTTCTGTGCCAAAAGATTGCAATTTCCTTATATGGACAGAATTCGTTGAATTACGTTTTTGTCGTTCATTCGGTGCCAAAAGATTGCAAAATGTCTATTGAAGCATTGTTGGTGGCTGCTTACAATTTCCTATTTGTGAAAAATTTTTGGTAGATTTTGATGATTTTGAGAGCCTTTTATGGCAATTTCCTTAATGGGCAGAATTCGTTGAAGTTACGTTTTCCCCGTTCATTTTGTGCCAAAGGATTGCAAAATGTCTGTTGAAGCATTGATTCGCTGCTTACAATTTCCTATTTGTGAAAAATTTTTTGTAGATTTTGATCGTTTTAGAGCCTTTTATGGCAATTTCCTTATATGGGCAGAATTCGTGGAAGTTACGTTTTCGCCGTTCATTCTGTGCCAAAAGATTGCAAATGTCTGTTGAAGCATTGATGGTAGATGCTTACAATTTCCTATTTGTGAAAAACTTTTGGTACATTTTGATAGATTTAAAAGCCTTTTATGGCAATTTCCTTATATGGGCAGAATTCGTGAAAGTTACGTTTTCGCCGCTCATTTTGTGCCAAAGGATTGCAAAATGTCTGTTGAAGCATTGATGGTCGCTGCTTACAATATCCTATTTGTGAAAAATTTTTTGTAGATTTTGATTGTTTTGAGAGCCTTTTATGGCAATTTCCTTATATGGGCAGAATTCCTTGAAATTACGTTTTAGCCGTTCATTTGGTGCCAAAAGATTGCAAGGAATCTTTTGAAGCCATAATGGTAGCTGCTCACAATTTCCTATTTGTGAAAAACTTTTGGTACATTTTGATAGATTTAAGAGCCTTTTATGGCAATTTCCTTATTTGGGCAGAATTCGTGGAAGTTCCGTTTCTGTCGTTCATTCGGTTCTGTAATGTTGCGAAAGATTTGCTAAGAAAGTGATGATAGTAGCTTTTAATTCATTATTGGTAGAATTTTTTTTGGTTCAATTCGTTACGTTCAAGACTCTTTATTGGCGATTTCCTTATATGGGTATAAATCGCTGAACTTACTTTTTTGGCCTCATATCATTTCTTTAAGATTGGAAGATGTCTGTTTTTGCAGTGATTGTATCAGCTAAATTATCTTAACACTAACCCTGATCCTAATTTTATCCTTTATCTAAACCTATCAACACCCTAACCCTAACCTCAAACCTAACCCTAACTCCATCCTAAATCTAAACCCATTCCTAACCGAAACCCTAGCCTCAACCCTATAACTGACCCTTATCCTAACTCTAACTCTAACCTAACCCTAACCTAATCCTTACACCAACCCTAATTCTCACCCTAACCCGTTTCTTAACCCTTACCCTCACCGTAATCTCAACCCTAACCCTAACTCTAACCATAACCTTAAACCTAACCCTAAACCTAACCCTAATCTCGACCATAGCCTCAACCCCAAACCTAATCCTAACCCTAACCCTAACCCTAACCCTAATACTTACCCTTACCCTTACCCCAACCCCAACCCTAGCCCAAGTCCTAGCCCAAACCCAAAACCAAACCCTAACCATAAGTCTAACCTCAACCCTAACCCTTAACTTAACCCGAACCCTAACCCTAACCCTAACCCTTAATCAAACCCTGACCCTAACCCTAACCCTAGTCCTAATACAATCCCTAACCGTAACCCTAACCCTAACTCTAGCCTAATCCCTAACCCTTACTCTAACTTTAACTCTAACCCCAACCCTAACCCTAAACCTAACCCTTACTCTAACCCTAACCCTAACCCTAGCTCATACCCAAACCCTATCCCTAACCATAACTCTAAACCTAGCCCTAACCCTGACCTCAACCCTAACCCTAACCCTAACCTTAACCCTAACACTAACCCTAACCCTAACCCTAACCTCAGCCCTAATCCCAAACCTAATCCTAACCCTAACCCTAACCCTAACCCTAATACTTACCCTTACCCCAACCCCAACCCTAGCCCTAGTCCTAGCCCAAGCCCAAACCCAAACCCTAACCATAAGTCTAACCTCAACCCTAACCCTAAACTTAACCCGAACCCTAACCCTAATCCTAACCCGTAATCAAACCCTGACCCTAACCCTAACCCTAGTCCTAATACAATCCCTAACCGTAACCCTAACCCTAACTCTAGCCTAATCCCTAATCCTTACTCTAACTTTAACTCTAAACCCAACCCTAACCCTAAACCTAACCCTTACTCTAACCCTAACCCTAACCCTAGCTCATACCCAAACCCTATCCCTAACCATAACTCTAAACCTAGCCCTAACCCTGACCTCAACCCTAACCCTAACCCTAACCCTAACCTTAACCCTAACACTAACCCTAACCCTAACCCTAACCATAACCTCAACCCTAACCCCAAACCTAATCCTAACCCTAACCCTAACCCTAACCCCAATACTTACCCTTACCCCAACCCCAACCCTAGCCCTAGTCCTAGCCCAAACCCAAACCCAAACCCTAACCATAAGTCTAACCTCAACCCTAACCCTAAACTTAACCCGAACCCTAACCCTAATCCTAACCCTTAATCAAACCCTGACCCTAACCCTAACCCTAGTCCTAATACAATCCCTAACCGTAACCCTAACCCTAACTCTAGCCTAATCCCTAACCCTTACTCTAACTTTAACTCTAACCCCAACCCCAACCTTAAACCTAACCCTTACACTAACCCTAACCCTAACACTAGCTCAAACCCATACCCTATCCCTAACCATAACTCTAAACCTAGCCCTAACCCTGACTTCAACCCTAACCCTAACCCTAACCTTAACCCTAACACTAACCCTAACCTTAACCCTAACCCTAACCTCAACCCTAACCCTAACCCTAACCCTAAACCTAATCCAAACCTTAACCCTAAACCCAACACTAACCCTAACTCTAACCCTAATCCTAACCTCAACATTAACCCTAACCTTAACCCTAACCCTAACCCTAACCCTAACCCATACCCTAACCCTAAAACTAAGCCTAACCCTAACACTAAGCCTAACCCTAACCCTAACCCTAACCTTAACCCTAACCCTAACCCTAACCCTAACCCTAACCCTAACCCTAACCCTAACCCTAACCTAACCCTTAGGTTAGGGTTAGGGTTAGGGTTAGGAGTTAGGTTAGGGTTAGGGGTTAGGTTTAGGAGTTAGGGTTAGGGTTAGGGTTAGGGTTAGGGTTAGGGTTAGGGTTAGGGTTAGGGTTAGGTAAGGGTTAGGGTTAGGGTTAGGGTTAGGTTATGGGTATAGTTAGGGTTAGGGTTAAGGTTAGGGTTAGGTTAGTTAGGGTTAGGGTTAGGTTAGGTTAGGGTTAGGTTAGGGTTAGGGTTTGGGATAGGGTTAGGGTTAGTGGTTAGGGTTAGGTTTAGCGTTAGGGTTAGGGTTAGGGTTAGGGTTAGGGTTAGGGTTAGGTTATAGGGTTAGGTTGTTAGGGTTAGGGTAGTAGGGTTAGGTTAGGTAGGTTAGGGTGTAGGGTTAGGGTTAGAGGTTAGGGTTTAGGGTTAGGGTTAGGTTAGGGTTAGGGTAAGGGTTAGGGTAAGGGTTATGGGTCGGTCGTTGGGTTTGGGATTGGGTTATGGTTAGGGTTAGGGTTATGGGTCAGTGGTCAGGTCAGGGGTCAGGTCAGGGTCAGGGTTCAGGAGTCATCAGGGTCAGGTCGGGTCAGGGTCAGGGTCAAGGGTCAGGGTCAAGGTCAGGTCAGGTCAGGCCAGAGTCAGATGGTGCTAGGGGTAGGGGTCAGGGTTTAGTGAGTAAGGGTTAGGGTTGGGTCGGCGTTAGGTTAGTAGGGAGGTTAGGGTTAGGGTTAGGGTTATAGGGTTAGGTTAGGGTTTAGGGTAAGGTTAGGGTTAGGGTTAGGTAGGTTAGCTTAGTGTTTAGCTTAGGCTTCTTAGTTTAGGGTAGGGTATGGTTTAGGGTTAGGGTTAGGGTTAAGGTTGGTTAATGTTGAGGTTAGGATTAGGGTTAGAGTTAGGGTTAGTGTTGGGTTAGTTGGTTAAGGTTTTGGATATAGGTTTAGGGTTAGGGTTGAGTGTTAGGGTTAGGGTTAAGGTTAAGGGTTAGTGTTAGGGTTAAGGTTAGGGTTAGGGTGAAAGTCAGGGTTAGGGCTAGGTTTAGAGTTATGGTTAGGGTTAGTTTGATGGTCAGGGTTAGGGCTAGGTTTAGTAAGTTGGTTAGGATAGGGTTTGGGTTTGTGAGGTTAAGGTGGTTAGGATAGGTAGGTAGGTTTTAGGGTTAGGCGGTTAGAGTAAAGTTGAGTAAGGTTAGGATTAGCTAGAGTTGGGTTGGGTACGTAGGGATTGTTATTAGGACTAGGTTAGGGTTAGGATCAGGGTTTGATTAAGGGTTAGGATTAGGGTTAGGGTTCGCGGTTAAGTTAGGGTTAGGGTTGAGGTTAGACTTATGTTAGGGTTTGGAGTTTGGTTTGGGTAGACTAGGGCTAGGGTTGGGGTTGGGGAAGGTAAGGTATGTATTAGGGTTAGGGTTAGGGTTAGGTTGGATGTAGGTTTGGGGTTAGGGTTGAGGTTAGGGGTTAGGGTTAGGGTTAGTGTTAGGGTTAAGTGTAGGGTTAGGTTAGGGTGACGTCAGGTTAGGAGCTTAGGCGTTTAGCAAGTTATTGGTTAGGGATAAGGGTTTGGGTATGAGCTAGTGGTTAGGTTTAGGGTTGAGTAGGAGTTAGGTTTAGGTTTAGGGTTGGGGTTAGAGTTAAAGTTAGAGTAAAAGGGTTTAGGGATTAGGCTAGAGTTAGGGTTAGGGTTACGTTAGGATTGTATTATGGTACTAGGGTATGGTGTTAGGTCAGGGTTTGGATTAAAGGTTAGGGTTTACGGTATAGGGTTTGGTTGTAAGTAAAGGGTTAGGTTGAGTCGTTAGACTTATGGTTAGGGTTCTGTTTTGGGTTTGGCTAGGACTAGGGCTATGGTTCGGGTTGGCGGTAAGCCTAAGTATTAGGGTTTTTTTAAAGGGTTAAGGTTAGAGTTAGGATTCAAGGTTTGGAGGTTGGGCTTTGTGTTGAGATTAGGGTTAGGTTTGAGGGTTAGGTTTAAGGTTTAGGTAGAGTTAGGTTAGGGTTGAGATTACGGTGAGGGTAAGGGTTAAAAACGGGTTTAGGGTGAGAATTAGGGTTGGGTAAGGATTGGGTTAGGGTTAGGTTAGAGTTAGAGTTAGGATAGAGGGTCAGTTATAGGGGTTGAGGCTAGGGTTTCCGGTTAGGAATGGGTTTAGATTTAGGTGAGTTAGGGATTAGGTTTTGAGGTTGGTTAGGGTGTTGTAGGTTTTAGATAAAGGATAAAAGTAGGATCAGGGTTAGTGTTAGATAATTTAGCTGATACAATCACTGCAAAAACAGAATCTTCAATCTTAAGACAATTGAATGAAGGCCAAAAATAGTTTAAGTTCAGCGATTATACCCATATAAGGAATGCGCCAATAAAGAGTCTTGAAAGTAACGATATTGAACCAACTAAAAATTCTACCAATAGTGAATTAAAAGCTACTATCTACTTTCTTAGCAATTTCGCAAACAACTAAGAAACCGAATGAACGACAGAAACGGAACTTCCACCAAATTTCTGCTCATATAAGGAAATTGCCATAAAAGGCTCTTAAAGTCTAACAAATGTGACCAAAAGTTCTTTCACAAACTAGGAAACTTTAAAGCAGCTACATCATGGTCTCAAAAGACTTCTTGCAGTCTTTTGGCACCAACATGACGGGCAAAAACGTAATTTCACCTACATTCTCATCCATATAAGGAAATTGCCATAAAAGGCTCTTAAATCTATCAAAATGTACCAAAAGTTTTTCACAAATATTTTGGAAATTGGTAAGCAGCTAACCATCAATGCTTAACAGACAGGTTTGGCAATCTTTGTGCACCGAATGAAGGACAAAAACGTATACTTCAACGGAATTCTGCCCATTAGAAAATTGCCATAAAATCTCAAAACGATCAAAATCTACCTAAATTTTCACAATATAGAAATTGGGTAAGCAGCCACAAGCAATGCTTCAATCGACATCTTTGCAATCTTTGGCACAGTTAATGAACGGACCAAAAACTACGTCCCGAAATTCTGCCCCTATAAGGAAATTGCATAAAGCTTGTCAAATACGATCAAAATCTCTACCAAAATTTTGTTACAAAAGGAAATTGAAAGCTGTGTACCATCATGGCCTCAAAAGATTCTTGCAATCTTTCTGGCACACAATGAACGGAAAACGTAATTTTCAACGAATTCTGCCATATAAGTGAAATTGCCATAAAAAGACTCTCAAAAACGATCAAATCTACACAAAAATTTTTCACAAATAGGAAATTTGTAAGCAGCTACATCAATGCTTCAAAAGACATTTTGCAATCCTTTGACGAGAATGACGGCGAAAACGTAACTTTCACGAATTTGCCCATATAAGGAAATGTGCCATTAAAGGCTTTTAAAATCTATTAAAACTGTACAAAAGTTTTAAATAGGAAATTGTAGCATCTACCAATCAATGCTTCAGAAGACATTTTGCAATCTTTTGCACAAGATTAACGGCGAAACGTAAGACTTCCACGAATTCTGCCATATAAGGAAATTGCCATAAAAGGCCTCTAAACGATCAAAATTGACCAAGAATTTTTACCAAATAGGAACATTGTAAGCAGCCACCAAATGCTTCAATAGACATTTTGGCAATCCTTTGAGCACAGAATGAAGGCGAAACGATAACTTCACGAAATTTCTGCCCATATAAGGAAATTGCCATTAAAAGGCTTTCAAAAGGAGTCAAAATCATATCAAAATTTTTTTACAAATAGGAATTGGTGAGCAGCCACCATCAATCGTTCAATAGACATTTTGCATTCCTTTGGCACTAATGAACGGCGACAACGTAACCTCCACGAATTCTGCTATAAAAGGAATTGCCATAAAAGGGCTTGTCAAGGATAAAACTACAAAAATTTCTACAAATGGAAATTGTGAGCATGGCCATACTCAATGCTTCATTAGAACATTTTGCAATCTTTTGGCACAGAAGGAACGACAAAAACAGTAACTGTCCACGAAATTCTGCCCGCATATAAGGAATTGCCATAAAAGGCTGTCAAAACGATCAAAAATCTACCAAACATTTTTGTAAAGAATAGGGAAATTGAAAGTGGCTACCATCATGGCCAAAGAAGTCTTGCAATCTTCGGCACCAATGAACGGCAAAAATCGTAATATTAACGAATTCTGCCCATATAAGGAATGCCATAAAAGCTCTCAAAACGAGATCAAATGTACCAAAAATTTTTACTATAGGAAATTGTGAGCAGGACCATCCAATGTCTTCAACAGACATTTTTTGCAATCCTGTTGGCACAGATGAACGGCGAACAACGTAATTTCTACGAATTTCTGCCCCATATAAGGAATTTGCAGTTTAAAGGCTTTTAAATCTACTTAAAATGTCCAAAAGTTTTTCACAAATAGGAAAATTGTAAGCATCTACCATCAAGTGCTTCAACAGACATTTTGCAATCTTTGCACGAATGACGGCGAAAACGTAATACTTCCACGAATTCCTGCCCATATTAAGGAAAATGCATCAAAGGCTTAAAAACGACAAAATTGACACCAAAATTTTTCACAAATAGGAAATGTAAGCAGCACCAACAATGCTTCAAATAACATTTTGCAATCCCTTGGCAGCAGATGAACGGCGAAAGCGTAACTTCCATCGAATTCTGCACCCATATAAGAAATTGCCAAAAAGGCTTTCAAAGGATCAAAATCTATCAAAAATTTTTCACAAATAGGAATTTGTAGGAGCAGCCATCATCAATGCTTCAATAAACCATTTTTGCAAATCTTTTGGCACTGAGATTGAAAGACAAAAACCGTACTTCAACAAATTCTGCCCATATACAGGAAAAATTCCCATGAAAGGCGGCTTCAAAACCACAAATCTATCCAAAAATTTCTTCACAAATATGGAAAATGTAAGCACCACCAACAAGCTTCAATAGACATTTGTGCAGATCGTTTTGGCACAGGAATATACGACAAAAAACATAACTTCCAGAATTCTAGCCCAATATCAGGAACAATGCTCATAAAAGGCTGGTCAAAACGATAAAATGTTCAAATTTTTCACAAATAGGAAAATTTGAAGCATCTACCATCAATGCTTAACAGACATTTGCAATCTTTTGCCACAAATGAACGAGCGAAAACTAAACTTCCACGAATTCTGCCCATATAAGAAATTGCCATAAAAGGATCAAACAACAATCAAAACTCTACAAAATGTTAATTCACAAATAGGAAAATATGTTGAGCAGCAACCATAATGCTTCAATAGACCAATTTGCAACTTTTGGCACAGATATGAACGGCGAAGTACGTAACTTCCACGAATTCTGCCCATATAAGGAAATATGCCATAAAAGGCTCTAAAAAACAATCCACAATTGGCCCCAAATTTTCACAAAATAGGAATTGTAAGCAGCCCAACAACTGCTTCAAATAGACATTTTGCAATCGTCTGGCACAGAGATGAACGGCCGAAAACGATAACTTCTACGAATTCTGCCCACATCATAAGAAATTCCATAAAAGGCTTTCAAAAGGATCAAATCTATCAAAAAATTTTTCACAAATAGGGAAATTGTGAGCAGCCACCATCAACTGCTTCAATAGACATTTTGCAAATCTTTGGGGCCACAGAAATGAACGGGTCGAAAACACGTACTTCCCCGAAGTTCTGCCCATATAAAAGAAATTGCCAGTAAGAGGCCTCTAAAAACAATCAAAATCTACCAAAATATTTTCACAAATAGGAATTGTAAGCAGCCACCAACAATGCTTCAATCAGACATTTTGCACATCCTTTGCACAGAATGAACGGCGAAAACCAACTTCACGAATTCTGCCCATATAAGGAAATTGCCATAAAAGGCTTTCAAAAGGATCAAAATCTACCAAAAATTTTTCACAAATAGGAAGGAGCACCACCATCAATGCTTCAATAGACATTTTTCGCAATCTTTTGGCACCGAATGAACGACAAAAGTAACTTCAACGAATTCTGCCCATAAAGGAAATTCATAAAGCTCTCAAAACCATCAAAATCTCACCAACAAAATTTTTCACAAATAGGAAATTGAAGCAGCCATATTCAATGCTTCAATAGAACTTTTTGCAATCTTTTGGCCACCGACATTGAAACGACAAAAACTCGTACGACTTCACACGAAATTCTGCCCATGTAAGGAAATTGCTATAAAAAGCTCTTACAAACTATCAAATGTACCAAAAGTTTTCACAAATAGGAAATTGGCAAGCAGCCGACCAACACATGCTCAATAGACAGTTTTTGCAATCCTTTGGCACAGAAATGAACGGCGAAAACCAATTTTCAACGAATTCTCCCATATAAGCAAAATTCCATAAAAGGCTTTTAAATCTATCATATTGTACCCAAAAGTTTTTCACAATAGGAAATTGTAAGCCATCTCCATCAAGGCTTCAACAGGACATTTTGCGAATCTTTTGGCACAGACATGAACGGCGAAAACCTAACTTCCACGAATTCTTCCCACTATAAGAAATTGCCATGGAAAGGCGCTATAAAAACCGATCACAAAGCTCTACCAAACCTCCTTTTCACAAATAGAACTGTAAGCTAGCAACCAACATGCTTCAATAGACATTTATGCAATCCTTTGGCACAGATGAACGGCGAAAACGTAACTTCCACAATTCTGCCCGTATAAGGGAATTGCCATAAAGGCTTTCGAAAGGATCAAATCTACCAAAAGTTTTTCACACGAAATAGGAAATTTAGTAAGCAGCCACAATCCAATGCTTCAACTAAAACATTTTGCAATCTTTTTGCACGATGAAACGACAAAAACGTAACTCAGACAGAATTCTGTCCCAGTATAGAGGAAAATCCCATCAATAAAAGCTCTTCAAAACTATCAAAATGTACCAAAATTTTCCAAAATAGGAAATTGCAAGCGCCACCAACAATGCTTCAATAGACATTTTTGCAATCTTTGGCCACAGAATGAACGACAAAAACGTACTTCCACGATTCTGCCCATATAAGAAATTGCCATAAAAAAGGCTGTCAAAACGATCAAAAATCATACCAAAAATTTTGGTACAAAAAGGAAATATGAAAAGTGACCATCCATAGGCCTCAAAAGATTCTTGCAATCTTCGGCACAAATGAACGGCAAAAACGTAATTTCAAACGAATTCATGCCCAGTATTAAGGAAACTGCCATAAAAGAATCTCAAACGATCAAAGTCTACCCAAAATTTTTCACAAATAGGAAATTGTAAGCAGCTACCATCAATGCTTCAACAGACATTTTTATTCCTCCGT